>JAEIFV010000382.1:0-85000 GCA_018904265.1 Lordiphosa collinella
CATTATCATTATCATTATCATTATCATTATCATTATCATTATCATTATCATTATCATTATCATTATCATTATCATTATCATTATCATTATCATTATCATTATCATTATCATTATCATTATCATTATCATTATCATTATCATTATCATTATCATTATCATTATCATTATCATTATCATTATCATTATCATTATCATTATCATTATATCATTATCATTATCATTATCATTATCATTATCATTATCATTATCATTATCATTATCATTATCATTATCATTATCATTATCATTATCATTATCATTATCATTATCATTATCATTATCATTATCATTATCATTATCATTATCATTATCATTATCATTATCATTATCATTATCATTATCATTATCATTATCATTATCATTATCATTATCATTATCATTATCATTATCATTATCATTATCATTATCATTATCATTATCATTATCATTATCATTATCATTATCATTATCATTATCATTATCATTATCATTATCATTATCATTATCATTATCATTATCATTATCATTATCATTATCATTATCATTATCATTATCATTATCATTATCATTATTATCATTATCATTATCATTATCATTATCATTATCATTATCATTATCATTATCTTATTATCATTATCATTATCATTATCATTATCATTATCATTATCATTATCATTATCATTATCATTATCATTATCATTATCATTATCATTATCATTATCATTATCATTATCATTATTATTATCATTATCATTATCATTATCATTATCATTATCATTATCATTATCATTATCATTATCATTATCATTATCATTATCATTATCATTATCATTATCATTATCATTATCATTATCATTATCATTATCATTATCATTATCATTATCATTATCATTATCATTATCATTATCATTATCATTATCATTATCATTATCATTATCATTATCATTATCATTATCATTATCATTATCATTATCATTATCATTATCATTATCATTATCATTATCATTATCATTATCATTATCATTATCATTATCATTATCATTATCATTATCATTATCATTATCATTATCATTATCATTATCATTATCATTATCATTATCATTATCATTATCATATCGTTATCGTTATCGTTATCTTCATCGCTATCGATACCGTTATAGTTATCGTTATCTTCATCGCTATCGTTATCGTAATCGTGTCGAACTATTTTCGCATATTTTGCTTATAAACTCGAGCTTCAAGTCAACCGAAAAAAAAATTTCTCCCATACAAACTTTTCTGTCGCTTTTCCGGGAGTTTTCCGACCCTAGTGCCAAATTTTCCAACATTGGAAAATGACAGCTCAATTTATTTCACTTACTATCCTTACAATCCGAATTTCAAGTCAATCGGATGAAAAATAGAGATTTGCATATCGAATTTTCCGGCAATTTTCCTTGTGGGCGGATTTTCCGAAATCGGGAAAGCACGTGCCCAATTATTTTGCATACTTAGCTTATAAACCGACTTTCAAGTCAATCGGATCAAAAACAAATTTTCCCATACAAACTTTTTGTGACGCTTTTCCAGAAATTTTCCGACCCTACGGTCGATTTATCCAACATCGAAAATGGCATCTCAATTTATTTCACTTACTATCCTTACAAACCGAATTTCAAGTCAATCGGATTGAAAATAGATTTTTTGCATATCTGAATTTTCCGGGAATTTTCCTTGTGGGGGGGGATTTTCCGGAAATCGACGTGTCCAATTATTTCGCATACTTTGCTTACAAACCGAGTTTCAACACAATCGGATGAAAAATCAATTTTCCCATAGAAACTTTTCGGACGCTTTTCCAGAAATTTTCACCTAAGGTCAAATTTTCTCAACATCGGAAAATGGCATCTCAATTTATTTCACTTACTATCCTTACAAATCGAATTTCAAGTCAATCGAATGAAAATAGATTTTTGCATATCGAATTTTCCGAGAATTTTCCTTGTGGGCGGATTTTCCGAAATCGGGAAAACACGTGTCCAATTATTTTGCATACTATGCTTACAAGCCGAATTTCAAGTCAATCGGATGAAAAATAAAATTTTCCCCATACAAACTTTCCCACGCGCTTTTCCGGGTGGAATTTTCCAATACCCAGTCTTTGTGCGCACTTTCACCACATAAGGAAACTCCTGTCCAAATTTCAGCCCTCTAGCTCTTACCGTTTAGGCTGTGCGATGATTGCCAATCAGTCAGGACACACTATTTTATATATAGAGAGATGTCAAACGACTGAAACTTTTATGTTAAATATTGATACTCTATATTAAAAAGAAATAAAATGATTTGGACTTATCTCAGAATTTACTTTTAAGAATATTTAAAAAAATTTTACTTGTACCGGTACGTACCGGTATACCGAAATAAAAAATTGGGTACCGTATCGAAACCGAAAACCGAAATAAATGAAAAACCGAAATAAATGAAAAACCGAAATAGAACCTTTTACCGAAACATTCATTTCGGGTCGTACCGGTACCTTTACCGGAACCGAAAATCGTTTCGGTATTAATCCCTGGTTTAAATAGTAGTAGTAGTAGTAGTAGTTTGTTTATTTTTCATTTTTGGCTTGGTAAGTTTACTGTTAGCCTTCTATTTTAACAAAATAAATTTAACAATTAGGAATTTTCTTAAAAGATATATACATTTTTCCCAGTTTTCTATTTTAAAAGTTTTCCAGAATAATATTTTTTCTATAATTTATTAAAGCTTTAATGGAATAATTCGAACTCCTTCCAATTTTTCCCTTTGAGTAGTTCAATTGCCTCCTTTTCTTCCAGATAAAGTTTATCAAAATAGGCTACTCTATATTCCGCCAGGATAGGGCATAATGCTATTAAATGGATTATGTCCTCTCTCGATTGCGTATTACATAACGTGCAAATACTATCGCTGTAATGGGGTCGGTAACCCAGTTATAGCAATTCACATCTGGTCTTGAAAATAATTCCAATAGTTTCCGTGCTGTATTGCTCACTGAAGTAATACTGTGATGACAAAAAAATCAAAACAAAACTTCTGGGATGGGACTTTTGTAGGTTGTAGATATGGTTCAGTAGATTTTTTTGGCATACTAGAATTTCTTAGTGCACATCGAAATTTTGAATAACGGTAAAAAGTCTTTTTTTCGCACAAGCACTCACTTATACGCCCATATCTTTGTCATATATCAAATGATTTTTATTTTCTTACCGGTTTTGGAAAGAAGAAATTTAGGGTCTTTAAAGATACCATATATGACTGATCAGGATTTATTTCTTATCTTGGAGTATTTGCTACGTAAACCATTTTTGATTTGTTTTTTTCCCATTTTTTGTCTTTGGTGACGTTTTTGAACACTGTTTGGTTAGAAACCCCCAGTATTTGTTTTATTGTATAAGAACTACACTTCTTCACGGTTAGAACGTATGCCTATTTTCTAAAATCGGTCAATAATTAGCAAATTTATTAAAGTTTTTCGGATAACGAAATTTTCGCAATATGGTGATGAGTCGCGCCATTATAGCACTGTCGACCGAAAAATTGTTGAGTTTTTAGAGTAAATTATTGAATAATTTTTTTTAGAATAAGTATTGTATAGCCAGGAGTACTACTAGTACTACTACTACCGTCTGTCCGTCAGTCTGTCCGCCTGTCTGTCTGTCCGTCCGTCTGCCAGTCCGTCTGTCCATATTAATAAATAGATCTCAGAGATGGTAAAAGATAGAGGTTTGACATGTATGGAACATAAGCTTCATATGCTTACAGGCAGATCAAGCTTACTTTCAATTATTGCCACGCCCCCTCCCTCCCCCGAAATTTAGAAAAAACGTCATATCTTTGGCAGTTTTATAGATAGAAGGTTCGTACTTTTTGGACATATTTAGTAATCGGGATTCTTTATCGGCCCACCAAAGGATTGGTAAAGATCGGATGAACGATAGTCAAGATATAAGCGAAAGAAACTTCTCTGCTGCAGCGCAGTAGCAGCATTGCTTCCAGCAGCTACTGCAGCATATAAATTTACCCTGAGAATACACTTTTGTGGGTAAAGAGAATATTATGGTCGGGCTTCCCCAACTTTCCTACTTGTTTTAATTAGGCTTTTTAAGGTTTTTTTTTCCTAAAAAGTTAAATAGCTCAACCAAATATTACTCGATTTTAATAAACTAAGTTGCAGAAGACGCAAAATTAAATGTTTTTTGAAACTGCATACCCAAAATTAAATAGTTTGATATAAATTTGACCTATTCATTTTTATTTAAAGTACGGTGAAGTCTCAAAAAATTGAAAAATTCGATTTGTTTTTCATGTAGCTCCCCCCAATTTATATCCGAGATTGCAATGTAATACACCGTTGGAAAGGTGTTACATTTCTCTTTCCAAAGACGCATTGCAAACTATTATAGGATGCCTAGTTTAAGAAATATGATTTTTTAACTTTATTAACCTCGAAAAGTCGGACTTTTAACCGTTATTCCAAATTTTGATGGTGCACGAAAAATTTGTGGTTTCCCACAATGTTACATTTAACTATATCTACAACCTACACTATGTCGCATCCCAGAAGTTTTTTGACTGTCACACAGTGTTATTTATGCCAAGGTTGTAATTGAGTTGTCTATACCACACTCTCGATTCTTTTTTTTTTTTTTTTTTTCCTGAATTCTGTGATGGTTGTCTATCGCCACAAGTACGGCCTCCTGCGCTGCATTCCACTCCGCAGTATTTAAAACATCGCACTCTACATTATGCTCATTAAAGAGCTGTTGCCACTTTTTAAAACATTGCGTTTTGTCCCTTAGCATTTCTAGCGCAACTATTTTGGGCAGTCGATGTTCTGGCAGTCCCATGATTTTGTTTATATACCCAAAGTGCGTTCTTAACGTGGTGAGATACATCGCCGTTAAGCCTGTTTCAAGATACAGTGCATAACTTGGAGTATTATGTGGCAGTCTAAATATCTTTTTAAGGAAGTTTCTCATCAATGGGCGCATTCAGCAGATAAATCCGATCAACGATTTGTGATTTACGATTTACGATTGCCGATAAGTCTCTGCTGAATGGCATTGATTGATATTCTATGGCTTTTGTACTTTTTAACTAAAAACAACATTTACACAAGTTAACTTGAATATTTACGAACAATAAATCGACAATATTATGTGAATGTTTGCAAAAATGTAGGCTGACCCAGCAATCGGTTACCAATCATACATACTGTTCGATTGCTTTTCGACAATAATGATTGTTAAATTTACCAATCGCAATCGCTTCATTCAGCAGGTAAAATCGGCAATCATAAATCACAAATCGTAAATCGGATTTATCTGCTGAATGCGCCCAATTTTTCCACGTCATCGTAGCTTTGATAGCCCCATACTTCCGCCGCATACAACATTATCGCTCTTGCCGTTGCCTGGAATAGCTGATATTTGGCCGAATTCGCAATGCCTTTCTTTCCTATGAAGCTTTTCCATGTACTGTTCACCGCCAATGTTGAATCTTTTAGTTTTTTGTTCAGATGTTTTTTAAAGTTCATGTTTTGCGTTAATGTTACTCCCAAATATGTGTAATAGTAGCCATCGAGCATCCATCTTTCATTTTCTGGGCGACGCCCACTTCCATCCCGGACAACCATTATTTTCGACATTTCCTTGTTTATTTCTAAGCCCCATTGCCGGCAATACCGCTCCGTCTGCTCAATCATTCGCTGCATTTCGTCTGCGCTCTCCGCCATGATCACCATATCGTCTGCAAACATAAGTGCTTTGCATTCCATGTTGCCTATTTGAATTCCGCCTGATAAATATGTGTGCAGATCATTTATGTACAAGGAGAATAATAATGGACTTATCAGACATCCCTGCTTAACTCCTGTGTTAGTGTCAAACCATTCAGAGTGCTCACTTCCATCCCAGACTGTTGTTTTGTTTTTCTCGTACATGCTTTGCAAAGCGGCTATCATCTTTGTGGATATACCGATGTTACTCAATTTGTACATTAAACATCCTCTGTTAATGGTGTCAAAAGCCGCGCGAAAGTCCACAAAAAATAGAAAGAGCTTTTTCTTCTGTTCGAGATACCCATTGGCAACGTTGGTCAGTACAAAGATGCTATCCACCGTAGAGTACCCTTTTCGAAATCCGGCTTGGCATTCGTTGAGTATTTTGTTTGTGTCTATCCAGTCTGTTAGTCTTTTTTTGAAGGACTGCCGCAAATATTTTTAGAGCCACATTCTGAAATGATATTCCTCTGTAGTTACTCGGCAGTTCAGGATCCCCTTTCTTAAATATTGGGTAGATTATATTTTGCCGGAAGGAGTCTGGCACCTGTCCGCTTTCATATATTTTATTATATTCCCGTGTTAGAGCTTCTATAAACGGATGGGTTGCGTGCTTTAAAAATTCTGCTGGTATTCTATCAATACCCGGCGCTTTATTGTCCTTGCAGCGTGCTGTTGCCGTTATGACTTCCGACGTCGTTATTTCTTCATCCAACTCGTTTATAGTGATTTTAGGTAAGGCGTAGCTATATTGGTTGACGGGACTTGCTGTGTATAAAAGGCCGTGAAAATACTTTGCTAATACTGTTGAGTCGATTTGGACTGTCTTTCGAGTTGTGCCTCCATTTAACCTTCTTGCTAGTGTCCAGAAATCCTTGCTATTTCTTACTTTTGCAATAGCAATTTGCATACGCATTTGATAATCGTCTTGCTTTTCTTTGCACAAACTTTTATACTCGACATGTGCTTGATGATAAGCCGCCTTGGCTTCTGTACTATCAGTTTTTTTTTAGCTGTTTTTAGGGCGTTAAACGATTTCTGTCGTGCTAGTTCGCATTGTCGATCGAACCAGTTACTTTTAAATGCATTTCCTGGTCGGGTAGATTCCATACATTTAGCAGCCTTTCTGACCCAATTCTCTAGTACTTGGATACCATTCTGGCTAGCCTCAAGCTCTTCTCCGTGCTCTGCGATTTCTAAGTTTAGTCTAGTCCTATAGCGTTCAGCTTTTTTCGGGATCAATCTCATCTGCGGCAGTAGACTGCTTTTGTTAGAGCTGTCACTTCCAGTTTCTGACTTCAATACACATGGGCAGATGGTCCGAGAGTGATTCATTTTCTACGCGGAAGTCGTGCAGAGTTTCATGCCACCTTCCGTTGATTAGGCAGTAATCTATTGTCGATGCCGCCTCTCTTCGCATAAAGGTAAAGCTGCCGTCCAAATCTCCAGTTGTTCTCCCATTTAGTACCGTTAGATTTGCACACTCGCACATTTCTATGATGTTTTTCCCATTTGCGTCTAGCTTTTTGTCCCGAGATTCTCTGGATATCTTTCCGAATTCTGATGCGGTATCCGGTCCTTCGGTAAACACTTGCTGGTCGCCAATCCTTCCATTAAGGTCACCTATTACCATTACGTTGTTGATCGCAACCTCCAGTAAAGTATTATACAAGTCATTGTAGTCTCGGGTCCATTTGTTGCAATTTAAATATGTCGGGATAATCGTTAGTACATTTAGATTCTGCTGAAGGTGTACCACCGCCTTGTTCTCGAGCTGTTCAAATTTACAAATGTGACTTATGCGCTTTTCTATACCGTATAAACATCCTCCACTGGCACGACCTTTTTGATGTATCCGCTCCGCTGGAATCCACGTTAAAATATGATTCGGAAAATAGGTAGACATCTCTTCGAAGCCACGTTCAATGAAGGTTTCAAACAAAAAGAATATCTTAATCCTGATATAATCCTGATATATTATAGTCTAAAATTTTAATATTAAGTTGGTTATTGGATCTCGGACTTCTAGCACTCGCTTTTAGTTTTTTAGAGCTGTTTTCGACTCCAAATCCTCATAGCTTAAATTAAATTGGAAAACGTAACCATAGATCGCCTTCAGTATCGGCCCTGCCGCCTTGCCCTCGCTTAGTAGCTCACGGTTGTTGTTCCAGTAAAACCACTTGTCGTCCACGCACAATCTATCATCCCTTACATACACTCGCTTCTCCTTATCAAGGGCCAGTAGTTCTCTACGAATTGCGAGCATCACCTGTTTCTGCATCTTCCTTTTGCTGTTGAGGTCTCTTTCAATATACAGTGTAGATCCTTTCAGGAGTTTCGATTTTTTTAGCACTGCCTGTACAGCATCGGTAGTGTATAAAGCCACCATAACGCTCATTTTGACTCCATGCTCGCTCAGTTTACGTGTTGTTTCGATGGCTGCATCCGTTATTTGCAGTTTATTTTTGCACAGGGACTTTACTGCTTCAGCCGGGTTTTTATTTGTCTCCATGCCTCTGAATATGAGATTTCGCCTTTTGGCATCAGTCTCCACATATAATAATTTTTGTGCCTCTCTTTCCAGCTTTGATTTGACCTCCTTCAGTTCTATCTTCAATGCCGCATTTTCAGCTGTTAGATCATCCACCTTCGCTGACAATTCCGTGACAGCGTTATTTATTTTTTCCACATCGCTTTTAGTAGCCACATTGGCCATTTTTTGATCAAAAAGTGCAGATAAAACGTTTAATAATTCCGACTGCTTCATTCCTCCCACTGCCACGTCACCCTCATTGCGATGATCCGGCGATATATCCTTAAGCATTCTTTTGCCTGCTGTTGATGGAACGCTAATTCCTGGTGTACTATTGTTTGGAGGGGTGCGCATCACATTTCCAGTGCCTGCCATCGCGTTTAAAGATTAACGTCTCCCTCTCTGTAAACCGAGCTGCTTGAACTGCTTGTTTTACATGCACTGCTTGCACTGCTTGCTCTCAGTCGGACGTCTGGCAACCTCAAACTCTCTTTGACTCATAACACAAGCTTACGCTCTCAGTCGAAGGTAGCTCTGAGAAAACAGCAAGCTTACGCACACACACAAACACCAATATTTTGTTTTAGTGAAGATTTAATCGTTTTTTTTGCGATAACTATCACTTGTATTCGCCGGTTTGAACTATTGTTCTGTTGTGGTATGACTTATTGAGCCTGTGATACAGTTTTGGCGCTGTATTAGTTCGAATTCCACTGCAATTTAGAGTCCGTGTCCGGAGCCGTCTGCTATGCGTCTTTTCAGTCTATATATATAAAACAAAGTGGTTTAAATAAATAAATAATTTTGCTGAAAAATATGTATATGTGTATTTCCGCTTCTTCCAAATCTCTTCTGCGGTCTGCTAATACGGATGGCTGTACACCAGGCAGCCTTTGCACCACTTCTTGCCTGGAGGCGGCGGCCAATCCTTCCTCTGGTGACCTGTCGTCTCTGCCATCTGCCTGCTCTTCGTTCTTTGGATTCACTCCGGCTGCACCTGCGCAAACACATTTTTTATTCCACTATTTACACCCACTTTTTAAACGTCCTTACCGAGCCGGGAAATCTATCATTTTTATTTCGGTGAGAATATAGCCGCCGGTAATTTTTGTTTTATTTTTTTTTCAGAAATATTTTTTGTTTATTATAATTTTGAAGAAAATTTTCAACGTTCCCTTTAATGCCCTTGAAAGCGACTGACAAACTTTTTCCTTTCACAGACTTTCTCCTTTTCTTCTTAATCCCTTTGAACAGCAAGCCTAAATTAAAAAGCTGGGAAATTTCCTAAGCTCACTACACGACTCACGCTTCCCAAAGCTGTAGAAATGTGGGTAGGTTCCCAGTAAACCAGCATGCGTGCATTATACGAGACTATGGGAGCTATATGCTATAGCCATCCGATTTCGACCAAACTTTGAAGAATTGTGTAAAAGTATATAATATAAGTGTATGCCAATGATAAGGACGTTTTCATTAACAACAAAAAAGTTTTTGTCAATAGAACTAGTTCTTCGACCGATCGTTCCTATGGCAGCTGTATGCTATAGTCATCCGACTTCGATCAAACTTAGTGAAATCATGGGAAAGGATAGTAAACTAAGAAATACGCACTTTGGAGGTGTTTTATTAAAAACAAAAAAGTTTTTGTCACTAGGACTAGTTTTTCGACCGATCGTTCCTATGGCAGCTATATGTTATAGTCATCCGATCCGGCCGGTTCCGACAAATGTGCAGCGTATATGTACCAAAAGACTGTAACGAGTCCTTTTCGTTCTTAAGCTTGCTTATGCTAGGCTCAGGGTAGTCGAAGATTCGTCGCAACAAATTTGTTGTATGGCCTTGGTAACAATTATAACACTTGGCTTACTCGGTATTCAGTGCTCGCATATATTATCCTTAACACTAACAATGCGGTTTCTTATATAAGTTCTTAACTGCTATCCAGCCGTGCAAACGATGGCTACTTACAAATACCACTTCTTCCCTTAGGCTCTTTCTCAGGCCTTACAATATTTCTAACCTTCAGCCTTTTGCAACTTCGGCTGCTAGGATCTAACGCCTGGCTTCGTCGAGGTTACCGCTCTGACCCGCCGGCTCTCCGTTTTTCGCCTACCTCTTGCAGACCATTCCGCTCTGGGGTTTTCGTTGGCTGGGGCTTACGCCGCACCACGTAGAGACAAGCGCTCGTACTCGTCGGCTCACCGCACTCGCACAACTTAATCTCACCCACTCGCGTCCGTCTAGGCTATACTAAAACTTCCGTCGGCTCAGGGAACGCCTTGTCACGTCGAGAATCTTCTCAAACTTGCCGGCTTACCGTTTTCGCACGACTCTTCAACTTACTTTGGCCCTTTCAACCTCTCTAGACCTTGAAAGATATCTCCTTGTTTCCTTGATCCTTCACCCACTTCTTTATTCGCTTATCGACTCGTACACTCTCGACACGCACTCGCAGCAACTCTCCGTAAGACATTGACTCCTTGCTGGTCGCTCCTTGGCCCTTTTATAGCCCTCCAGTGCGACTGATTTCGCTGCTCTCGTGCTGCCTAGCAACACAAATCGTACACTCGCAGCCGTCTAGAAACTTGGATACCGTTCAACCTGGCGTTTCTTGCTGTACTCCATCAGCTACGGTATTATCTGGGAGCGCAGAAATGCCTCTCCATAGACTTTCCACACACCGCTACTTCGCAAGCAGCGCTGCTCACTCGATGCCTAGCAACAAGAAGTCCAGCCGTCTTCTCGAACATTCGTCCGCCGTCGACAACCAACTTGCGTTCTCGGACTCGTAAATAACGGATCCTTCAGCTCGGCTCAGCGGCCTACGCTGGTTGTCGACGACGGCATTGGTCCATACGCAGACTTCGTCGTCTGCGCTGCAGCCTTCTCTGCCTCGGCTCTCCGGTAAATTCACCTTATTTCCCCTAGCTCACCCGTTTCAAACGTCTTTTGTGAGGAGACGTATGTCGGGCCGAGTGGCGACTTACTGCGGAACTCACAAACATATAATTTTTAAACCCTTGCAGAGGGTATTTTAAAATTGTACGGATGTTTGTAATGCATTGAAGGAAGCATCTCCGACCACATAAAGTATTTATATTCTTGATCAACATGACGAGCTGAATTCATTTAGCCTTGTCCGTCTGTCTGTATGCTATCTCCTCCGTCAGTTTTAAAGCTTTCCTCACCAAACTTTGCACGAAGTCATTTGGTACAGATACGCTGCACATTTGTCGGAACCGGCCGGTTGCGGAACTAGGATCGCCAGAAATGGTTGAACGGATTTTCAAAAACACCAAGAAGCTAACCGGTACGCACATTTTTATCGAACGAGATCTATCCGCCGAGAAGCAAAGAAACAAGCAAGTTCTAATAGCCCTAAAAAAGATTTAACGGAAAAATACCCAACGCGAAAAATTATGGTCAGAAATGACACGCTCAGAATTGAAAATGTATGTATATCCTATGACGTCAATCATGTTCTTGTTAGCAAAGGCCAACCAGCAAAGGCACTACTAAGAAGAATGTTTCACGACAAACTGAAAAATATGAATCTGTCCTATTAGCATCTGTATGCAAAAACAAATAAGTCAAAAAACTAAATAGCAAAAATGAAATTTGTCTCTTTAAGGAAAATAATAAAAATAACGAAAATTCGGAGGATTGCACACATAATGGAACAAATTACTATAATATTAAGATACTTTCTTACAACATCGCAGGGCTAAGAAACAAAGTTCTACACAAACATTTTTTTAGTTTTGTAACGTCATATGACCTGTTCTTTTTATTTGAGACGACTATCGAAAAAGACATGTAGCACTACGAAAACTATTTTCCCAATCACACTTTACACTGGATCCCAGCAAGCAGGTCCGCAGTACGAGGTCGAGCGAGTGGAGGGATGTTGGAATCAACGAATCGACGTGCCATGGCGTAACACTTTCACTTACAAGCAACCCGGAAATTCTTAAGGTAAAAATTTGTTCAGGCAATGAGGCGCTTGTTACTGTACCGATTTATGTAAATTGTAACGGTTGGAAAAATGATTTTGCCGAATTATATGACTTTCTGTCACAGTCGAATTCTGAAAATATTATGGTCGTAGGTGATCTGCACGCACATTTAGGAGCTGAGCAAGCAACTGTGGAAAGTGAAGAATCAGGCAGTCTGTTTGTAACGTGCAATCGTAAAGCTAAAGACCAAACACTCGACAGCAAAGGAAGAAGCTTAATTAATTTGTGCGAATTTTTCAACCTCACTGTTCTTAATGGAAGAACCAAAAGCGACGCTGATGGAAATTTCACTTTTGTTCGTGGGCAAGCGTGTTTGACAATCGATTATTGTCTTATACATGGAAAATGGCACGATGCAATTATTGACTTGGAATTTAAGCCTGAAATTTTTTCTGACCATTTGCCAATCGAAGTCACAGCCTGTCTTAATAGGGTTTCCCAGTCATCAATCCCACAACTGCTTCCCAAGCTTCGATGGATAGCAAAAGGAAAGATACGCCAGTAGCCTGGATCAATTGGCTTTTCCACGTGAAGACACTAGCCAGAATGAAATGGATTATCTTACAGAAACTATTACGAAAGCAGCTAATTTTATGCAGAGGCCAAGTAAGAATCATTTTATACAACCGTGGTTTGATATGGAGTGCGAAGCAGAAAAGAAAATAAAATGGCAATTGTTATCAAATTTGCGGAACAATGACTCATGGGAAAATAAAGATAAATACCAAAAGCAACGAGCATAGTACAAGAAATTATGCAGAGATAAACAGAAAGAGAATTTTTCAAAACTGGAAACCTCCATTGCATCGATCACTGACAGCAAATCGTTTTGGGCAACAGTGAGGCAGTTAAACGGGCCCACCAGCAGAAATCGGATCCAGGTAACAACAACCGCCCTTGCCACGCACCCAAGTATGTTGACCTATGCTCTTCCATCAACGCATGATGAAGAAATGGACAGAGAAATTAGTATGCAAGAACTACAGGCAGCATTAAACCGTAGTAAAGTTGGAAAAGCGCCAGGAGAAGATCGCGTACCAGCACAACACATCATCAACGCCACCTGTGCTTTTAAAGCAGAGGCAGGCAAAATATACATATGCATTTTTGCATTGCAATGCATTGGTGTGTGTGAGAGCAGCTCAAAAATTGCTCTCAATTTCAGTAGCAACGACTGCGTCGCGGCGTAGGAAAGCAAGCAACGCAGCGGCGCTTATACAGAATATACCATGCGTGTTTGAGCAGCGCTGCTTTGAGAATTTTCCTATATACGCGAGATAGCAAGCTGCCGGCCCCTGTTTTAAAGACAAGCCAAAAGATGCTCTCCACAACATTTTCAACGAAGGATTGGTGGCTACAAGCTTTAGAAGAAACATCATCTTTCCCTTGTTGAAAAAGGGAAATCCAACTGATGTATTCAATTACAGAAGAATATCTTTTTTGAATGCCACTACAAAAATATTTACAAGCATCCTATTAAAACGGCTAACAGACTATGTAGAACAGAATAATTTAATGAGCGAAAATCAGTCTGGGTTTCGGAAGGGCTATTCAGCAATTGAGCATTTTTGTTCTTACATCTATAGCTAACGATTACCTATTGCAGAAAAAAAGTTATACCTGTTTTTTTTATCGATTTCAAAGCTGCATTTGATACAATTGATAGAAGGAGTCTGATGTTTAAGTTGAGCAATCTAGGAGTCTCCACTAAAATGTTGAATATTCTGCACAGCTTGTAGGAAAAAATCAAACAGCGGTTTGGGATGGAAAAGCGTTGTCGGAGTGGTTTGAGACAAATCTTGGAGTAAAGCAAGGATGCTTACTTAGCCCCTTGCTTTTTTCATTGTACATTGATGATATTGCGACAGTATTACCTGGAGGCGCGGAGTTTGGAAGCAAAGTATACAAGATATTAATGTACGCTGATGGCATGGCAAGGACGACCACGTCACCTAGAATGCTGCAAGACATGATAAATGCAATAAGCTCTTACTGTCAGACCTGGAATTTGAGAATAAACACAAGTAAATCGAAAGTAATGTGCATTCGAGAAAGCAGGGGTCTACTTGCCGGGACGGAGTAGAACTGGAATCGGTTGAGTACAAGTACTTGGGAGTGACTCTAACACCAAACATGTCCTTTAGCAATCATATTGAACTGAAGCTGCGGGAGTCGAAGATCGCCCTTAATAGTACGTGGAGTGCCCTGCTAAGCCGGAAAGGTGTAAGCCACAGCATAAAATACAAAATGTTCCAAGCTACGGCAAGAGCCATAATGTGTTATGCATCGCAAGTCTGGGGTTACATACAACACGACGAGGTGGAAAAACTTCTTCGCTATTTTATAAAAAAAATTTTTCGACTACCGATAAATACTCCAAACTACGCAATCTACTTGGAAACTGGGCTGGGATCTATTTTTGAATACACGCTGCAGTCTCACTTTAGCTATATAGGGAGATGTCTCAACTTATCCGTAAACAGAGCGCCTTATGCCGTGGCAGCGTCGTTACTAGAATCACGAAAACAATGCTTCGAAGAATGGCTGCAGCTAGCTAGTAAATACGATGTAGTGCTTGACCTGAACAACCGGGATTCATGGCTGGTTTCACAGAATATTTTATTGCGGACAATAAATGAAAATGAGCGAGAGTCGTACATGTGGCAAGCTCAGCAAAGCAATACGCGGGAAATTTAAATGACACTGCAATATAATCTCTCTGTAAACAATTATTTCAACGATTGCTATAGCATGTCCATAATAAGGAACATTTTTAAAGCCAGAACTGAGACGCTTAAGCTTGGGTACCAACCACATTTTCAAATGAGAACTGCACATTATTCAACTTAAGGGTACGTGAAGATATCTTTCATTTTTGTGCAATATGTCAAATTTTAAGCAAGATCAGAGTAAACGCATGGGAAAAATCGGTGCTGACAACAGAGGAGTTGTTCAATATTTTGAATGGAACGAACTGGAATACACTTGGGCGTTTCCTGGCGCAAGCAACCAAATATAGGGAGCAGATATTAACTTGTCAATTCTAGAAATATGTAATTTCTCAATTGGAGGGTGGACGATCCACTATTCCACGACGAGCGGGGAAAATGGGTGCAGTAACCTGAAGAAAGTGAATCGTCTTGCTATGCTAAATTATGCTGTTAAGTAGAGTGATAAATATTTTGTAAGCAGTTTCGATGTTGTGTGTGTAATGTAAACTAAATTTGAAAATGTTTTGATTTCCATGAGCCAAGTTTTTTATATTAATTTATATAAGTTAAATGTTTATTAATTTATATAAGTTAAATGTTTATATTATTATTTAAAAGAAATTTTTTAGGCTGACGGCTATACAATGCCAAGCCATTAAATAAACAAATACTACTACTACTAGATCCCATAGAAAAGTAAGATCCAAAAAAAAGTCTTAGTTAGACAAAACTTTTTTGTTTTCAATGGAAGCACAGGGTATACAAAACTTCGGCCGAGCCGAAGTTAACTTTCCCTATTTTTTTTTTATTTTTAATCAAAAACGTATCACAGCAAATATTTTAAATGACTCGCAAGTAATATCAAAAAAGTCTCGCAAAAAAAACCGCTTGCGACTATCGTAAATGATACTTTCACTCCCACAAACTGGACGATACATGTATCATTTTACTATCATTTCCCGACCCGTATGCGAGAGTTTTGCCGGGTTTACTCACGCTTGCGATATCGTTTGCGAGCGTTTGGTTTGCTGGGTTCATGGGTGTGTGTGAATGTGTGTGTTTTAGCTTTCTAACTAAATGAGTTAACCGGGCAGTAAATTATTCTCACCTCCTCACTGTTTCAGGTCCTTGACATGGAAAACTTCTAGTGGACTACCCTGCAGCGTCTCCAGTTCATATAAGCTGTTTCCTAGGGCTTTCAATATGCGGCACTTGATGAACTTTCTACAGAACTTCGCATTTTTGTTTTTCTGGAAGTCTCTGAGCACGAAGTTCCTTTTGCAAACTTCTTGGCCAGGTGAATATTGGATTGACCGCGGTTTCAAATTATACCGCTTCTCTGCTTTTGCATAGTCCTGATGCAATGACTCCTGGACGCGTGCTCTGTATATCTGCTGCTTCTCCAAATGATCCAGCGGTGCTATGGCAGCATCATTTATTGCACCCAACTTCCGAGCCAACCGGTAGTCGTTGCCGTGAAGGAACATATTCTGTCCAAACATCGCGAAATACGGTGACACCCCTGTCCCCGAGTGAATAGCGCTGCTTAGTGCTGTCTGGATTTCGGCCAGCTTCTCATCCCACGTGGTTCGGTCCTCACTACATCCAACTTGTTGCAACAAACGGACGCGTTTTTGATAGCTCCACGTTAAATCAGTTGTCAACAGATCATTTTAATTTGAAAAATTCTCTTTTCTGGACGAAATAGTCGGCAATTGGCCTTACCACACCGTGTCAATAGCAAGCAATCTTCTTAGCTTAAAAAAGAATCGTCGTGGTAACGAAAGAGTGTGTGTGTGTGTGCGCGCGCAAAGTCTAAAGCAGGGGCCGGCAGCTTGCTATCTGGCGTGCATACGAAAAATCTCAAAGCAGCGCTTTCCACACCCACGGTATAAACTGTTAAAGCTCCGCTGCGTTACGTGTTCGTGACGCAGTCGTTGCTACTGAAAAAGAGAGAAATTTTTGCGCTGCTCTCACACACACCAATGCAAAAATGTGAATGTATTTCTTGCCTGCCTCTGGTCTAAAGCATCCAAACCGTCGAAAATTGAGAGCCGCCGTGGATCTTAATTAAGTTGTGAGAGCGCCTTCCTCAACCATATACAAGGTGGGCCAAAAGAAGTCATCCGATGTTGTTTGGCTTTCATTCTAAATAAAAAACGTATATTCTGTTTTTTGATTATATTTATTTGAACCTTTGGAATTTTATTGGTCATTTCGAGAAGATGATATCGGCCAAATGGGCGCCGTTACAATTGATTGCCATACGGGCTCGTTTTATGGCATTTTTCATCACTTCGGCAAGAACTTCGGGCTGCAGATTCTCGCACTCGTGTCGAATGTTGTCCTTGAGGGCTTCTCAGGTCTCGGGCTTGGTTACGTACGCACGGGACTTCAAAAAACCCCACCAAAAAAGTCTGGAACGGTTAAGTCGGGCGATCTTGCAGGCCAGTGCAAATCGTTAAAACGAGAGATGAGGCGACCCGGGAACGCCGCCTTCAGAATGTCGGTGGTGGCTCGCGCAGTGTGTGCAGTTGGTCCGTCCTGTTGGAACCACAAGTCCTCCAGTCCTAATTTGTCCAATTGCGGCAGGAAAAACCCGGTTAACATGACCCTATAACGCGCAGCGTCCACTGTTGTCGTTTGTCGAGCGGCGTTCTCGAAAAAAATGGCCCGATGACTCCTCCAGCGTGAACAGCGCACCATGCAGTCACTTTGAGCGGGTGTAATGGCTCCTCGTGCATCACTCGTGGATTTTCGGTGCCCCAAAAGCGAAAGTTTTGCTAGTTCACGTACCCGCTGAGGTGGAAATGAGCCTCATCGCTCATTATGATTTTGGTTGAAGAATCGATTATTCACGATTATTCCGCGTTCTTGGGGAGTATGTCGATCCATGGCTTGTACACTTGTATTCTACATCTGTCTTGTCCACAAATGTCAAAACAGATCTGACTTTGGCGTCTTATTTCGCATACCTTGCTTACAAAACGAATTTTAAGTCAATCGGATAAAAAATAAACTTTTCCGAGGCTTTTCCGGGTGGAATTTTCCGAAAACCCGTCTTACTACGCACTCTCACCACATAAGGAAACGCCTGTCCAGCCCTCTAGCTCTTACCGTTTAGGCTGTGCGACTATCCAATTCAGAGCTCCGCCAAAATAATTCTGAAACTCCAGGAAGGATAGCGGCAAGCAAAGTGAAACGCGCAAGTGATCGAGGACAGCCCATTGCTAATCAAATATTGTTGATACACAATTAAATTTTGTCACATCTGGCCGCAGAAGTCTCAGGCGGGACATACACAAACACAAGCGGATAAACAAACACATCAACAAGCTCAAATAGTGGGTGTGGGTGTTGCCAACTAAAAGCTCCCGAAAAGATCCGAGCACAGCGCCACCATAGCACAGGTACGAAAGCTCCACGATTTTGTAGCATACTTCTAGGCAGTTGGAAAATTAGGGGAAATGGCATTTTTTGGAGGCAGATCACCTATGACCCCAACAAAGAGTGCCCCAAATGAAGGGATAGCTTCAACGCCAAACTCGGTTATTTTGTGCTCGCAACCAGAGAAGCGCAAATGCAGCGAATTGTCTCCAGAGGAGACAATAGAAAATGTACACCTAATGAAAGCGATCATGGAGATGGGCAAGAACTTTGAAATAAAACTAACGAGCATGGAAGAAAAGCTGGCTACAAAAACCGACATTGAGGAGATAAAGGGCCAATTGGGTGGCGTGACCCAGAAAATAGAAGCCCTACAGTTGGAAAACCAAGCCCTCAAATAGGAGATAGAAATGATGAAGGAAAAAAAAGCTGATGAAAAAAGGAGCTGAAGAGACTAGTGGAGCAAAGCAGAGGCAAAAATCTGGTCATTAAGGGCCTACAAAAAAGTAATGCAACCACTGATGGGGTAAAGCACTTTCTGCATGAAAAACTCGAAATGACCCACGCAGCAGTTCGAAGTACGAGAGTACTATTTGAAAGAAACTCTACGGTTGGAGTACTTGCAGAACTAGAAACCGCGGAAATGGTGGGATCAGCTCTTAGATGCGGAAAAAAACTTGCAGGATCCAGAATCTTCATAGAAAAAGATCTTAGTTTAGAGAAGCATGAACACAAAAAAGCCCTACTACAACTAAAAAAGAACTGGTCCACTTAAACAACAGGCACATAGTAATAGTAAAGGACGACAAAATAAATATACAGGGAAGGTGGATGCATTTCAACGACAAAAAAATTCTTATGCACAAGGAACAACCCGCAATTAATGAAATAATGGAGATCTACGGAAACGGTGTAAACGCAAGCCATCTCAACTAAAGAAAAAAAGAAGATTCTCCAGAGGACGAGCAAGTGGGGGGCAGCTCCTAGGCATCTGCAAAAAATTTAGTACCACCCAAAAATGCCACATTCAGCAGGACCAAAATACCACCACAATCACAATGGAGCATGGCCATCACAAACTGTGCATTGTTCCCGTGTATCTAAACTGCAACAACTGGAACCACGATTACGAGGAACTCTATAATTGGTTACTTGCGCACGATGGTGAAAATGTGCTAATAATCGGGGACTTAAATGCCAGAATAGGTGAGATGCAAACAAACACTGAGAGTAACCTCCTCACGTCGACAGCACTTCGAGACATCCGTAATTCCCGAGATAAATTCATTGATACAAACGGCAGAAAACTCATCGAACTATGCGAATCCACCAACCTTACTATACTAAATGGAAGAACGCAAGAGGATATAGACGGCAATTACACATTTATGCGTGGAGCTGCATGCTCCACTATTGACTACTGTGCGATTCGGGGAGTTTGGCACGAAATGCTAGAAGACGCTAGAATCGGGGAAGAAATCTGTGCGTGGAGTTTTGCGCTCAAACGAGCGACCAATATGAGACACAACATGAAGACCAGCTGCTCCCAAAACTAAGGTGGAATGCCCCAAAATCACAAAACTATAAGAGAGAGCTCGACATTTGTTTGAGGCGTCGTCAAGAACATGAAGATCCGTCCATTGAAAAAATCACCGAAGATATACAAAAGGCAGCACAGGCTATACAACGGCCCCAACGACAGAGTTACAAGCAAACATGGTTTGATGAGCAGTGCGAGACGGCTAGAATATCCGCATTCAAGCACCTTAAAAAGACCAGAAGTGCAGATGGGGAAGCTGCGAAACTAGAGTACCAAAAGCAAATGCCGCTTACAAATTCTTATGCCATCAGAAGAAGACCAAATACTATAAGCGAATGGAACTAGAAATAAGCAACATAAGGGACAGCAAAAGCTTCTGGGCAACTGCCAAAAGCTAAACGACCGAGGATGCACAACCGGAAATATCAAAGTGGTCGCGGAGGAGCTATACACACACTTTTAAAAAGTCTGCTCCAGCATCCTTGCAGGTCTCAAGTCAGCTATGCTCTACCGTACGTGTACATAGAAGAACTTGATGAGGCTATAACACTTAGCGAAATACAGAATGCGGTTCGACGTGTGAAAACAAACAAAGCGCCTGGCATCGATAGAGTTCCCGGTGAATTTCTAAAGAACGGGACGGAGGAACTATTTACACAGCTTCTGCAAGCTTATAATCGAATTTTCGAGGAAGGCGTGGCTCCAGAAAGCTTTAAAAGAAACCTTATCTATCCAATCTTTAAGAAAGGTGACCCAAACAGCGCCAGCAACTATAGAGGAATATCTTTTTTAAACAGCATCCAAAAATTGTTTACGTCGATATTGCTACAAAGGATCACTACATGGTTTAATCGCAACAGTATCCTGAGCGATAGCAACAGAGTACTTCCAAAGAAAGGACAACATCTATCTCTTTTTTATTGATTTTAAAGCGGCTTTCGACACAATCGATAGAAGGGCTCTACTGCTGAAGCTATCTAATTGCGGAATCTCAACAAAAATGCTGGAAATTATTCGCAATTTGTACAGTGAGAATCGCACGGCCGTGTGGGATGGAAAATCTGTTTCAGAGTGGTTTGAGACTAATACAGGACTGAAACAAGGGTGTATGCTCAGCCCACTACTGTTCTCGCTATTTGTCGATGACATCACGGAAATTCTGCCAGGAGGCGTTAAAATCGGATCACAAATTGTCAAGGTACTCATGTACGCAGATGACATGGTGCTTCTAGCTGACAGCCCACAAAAGCTGCAAGAGATGATCAACCGCACTCAAGAATACTGCGCCACGTGGAATTTGCAGATAAATCTCGACAAATCGTTATCGTCATCGAAAGCAATCGGTCGCCAAAATTTCACAGCCGCTCAGTAAATTAAACTTTTAAATATTGTTTACAATTTTGAGAGGTTGGCTCTGCTTGTAAAATAAGCCACTCACATCAATCAAACACGCAAACCACAAACATTATTAAACAGTGGTGCAGTTTATTTTCAAGCAATAGCGCGGTTCCATTCGGTGTCACACACACACACACAAACACAAAAACCAACACAAAATAAACTATTTTACCCAAACATACACCAACCAAGATAAGCCGCCTAACACCTCAATCAACATGCCCAATGCACCAAAACGTATCCGTGAGAACACCGGCACTGACCTTAGATCGGGACGGGCATCAGATACTCCATCCCCCAAGCTGTTGCAGCTGATCAACCGGCTTCTCGAGGAGCAGACGACTCTCATCAAAGGCAATATGCAAGAGATGGAGGAGCGAATTCTGTCTGAGTTTAATCAGAATATGCTTCGCATCTCTGCTGACATGCAGCGGCTGGTCCAGCGCGTGGAGAAGCTGGAGAGTGAGGCAAGCCTTGTACGCTCCCTGGAAACCAAGGTTGGTGAGTTGGAGGCGAGATTGATAGCCCTAAGTGCGGCTGAAGCTAATGCAAGCATAGCCAATGACTTGCGGCTTCATGGTATTCCATACCTGGAGGGGGAGAACTTGGCACTGATGTTCCAAACACTATGCCAGGAGCTTAAACTCACTCCAGCTCCCAGGCTCAAACAAATTTTCCGCATGAATCGAGGCAGGGTGGCGCACAACAACAACATCATAGATCCAATAATTATAATAAAAACGGAACACGTGCGGGATAAGGCTTTGCTGCTGCGTGCAGTAGGTGCTTACCGGCGTGAAAAAAAAGCAGCAACTAAACCTAACCATGCTTGGGTATGAATCACCAACTCCCATATATTAGAATGAACAGCTGACCAGGCCCAAGTATGAGGTCTTCAAAGAGGCAATGAATCTTTAGAGAAAGAAGCTTTTAACATCAGTGTTCACCAGGCGAGCGGTAGTGCATGTAAAAGCTGCTGATAAGGTGATATGCGTTGAGAGCAAGCAGAAGCTTTCTCAACTGGAAGCTGAACTGGAAGCTGCTGCCGCTCGCTCTCATGACTTGGGTGCAGACGCGGAGAACACTGATTCGGAGGGAACTCTTCAGAACTCCTTTCGCTCTTAATTTTAAAGTCTCTTATTGCATTTTTAAATTTAGTTTATGTCAAATCTACTCCTATCTTTTCGTTACATTTAGGCTTATATACTCTTTGCATAGGATTGTGTTTGTTTTCTATTTCTATTTATACTCTGCAAATATGCGTGCGTCTCTAGTAACCAAACTCAAAAATGTCTTTAATGTTGGATAACATAAGCAATAACAATGCGAACAGTCATGCTATGGTAAAAGTTCTGAGTAATCAATATAGTGGACTACATGTCTGCCATATCAATGCACAAAGTTTGTCCAAAAAAATAGAGGAATTTAGATTTTTGTTTGTAAACTCAAATGTTGATGTTATATGTGTGTCCGAAACTTGGTTTACGTCTAGCTTGTGTGATTTGTCTATTGACTGTGACGGATATAATGTGTTTCGTTCAGATCGTGTAGGTCATGCGGGAGGAGTTGCAATATATGTAAACAAAAGACTGAAGACTAAAATTATATATAAACAACCGACAGAAAGTCCGATTGAATATTTATTTTTATCCATAACAAATAGACATCTTGACGATTTAAAATTACTAATAGGTTGTATTTATCGGCCACACCGTGATACTGACTATACTGATCTGACAAACCTTATTTCAGACATTTCCTTAGATTATAGTGACATCATCTTGACTGGAGATTTTAACTCGAATGTGCTATCGGAAAATCACCTAACGGAAAATATGGAGTCGCTAGGTTTGGTACTGGTAAATGATACACATGCCACACATTTTTCTCACAATAATAATACTTTACTTGACCTTTTCTTCGTTAGCAAAAAGAATAAGTCCCTATTGTATGACCAGCTATCAGTACCAGTGTTCTCAAAACATGACTTGATATTCTTGACATATGACATTTATGTAAATAAAAGTGACACTTTCATTAAATATAGAGACTTTAGGAATATTGACTACTCACTACTATATAGTGATTTTCACAACTATGACTGGGACACTATATATAAAATACCGACTGTTGATCCCCAATTGGACCTTCTGCATTATAATATAAGCCAACTGTTCAATAAATTCGTACCGTTAAGACAGAAAATCATCAAGGCTTCTCTAAAGCCTTGGTTTAACCATAATATCAAAGCAGCCATATCAGAACGTGACAAAGCCTACTGTAAATGGAAAAGATATAAGACGGATTCACATTATAATTTATTTAAGGCTTTGAGAAAAAATGTAGTAAATATGATCAATGCTTCTAAGAAAAAATATTATTCGGATAAGCTTAGCAGTGCAATAGCTAATAAACAAACATGGAATGAAATTCAAAAACTGGGTGTCGGGAAACATCATAAAGAAATATTCTCTGATGTTGATGCCAATGAACTTAACAACGAATTTGTCAATTTAAACGAAATTCCAGATGTTACCCATAATATGTACCTGAACAGTATACCCTACAACGCCTGTGATATTAGCTTTAATTTTAAATGTGTTAGTCAATGTGATGTTCTTGAATGTATCCTTAAAATTAAATCAAATGCTGTTGGATTAGATGAACTTAACCCTAAATTCGTAAAAATTCTTCTTCCACAAATTTTGCCACACTTAACACATATTTTTAATACCGCCATTACAACTTCAGTCTTCCCGTAATGTGGAAATCCGCTAAAATAGTCCCTATTCTAAAACCTGACAACAAATTTCGACCGATTGCAATACTACCTTATCTGTCAAAGATCCTTGAGCACCTAATGGCTGACCAAATCCGGCATTTTATGACCAAGAACTTATTATATAACGATAAGCAATCTGGTTTCAGGAAGAATAGAAGCTGCACCACAGCTATTCTAAAAGTCGTTGAGGATATCCGAAAGGAGATGGATGACGATAAAGTGACTTTTCTCACTTTGTTGGATTACAGTAAGGCCTTCGACACAGTGAACCATGACATACTATGCACAAAACTTAATAAAATGTACAATTTTTCAAACTCGGCATTAAACTTAATGAAGTCCTATCTGTTAAATAGGTGTCAATCCGTTGTTGTATCGTCATCCCAGTCCTCTTTACTACATGTTAAACGTGGTGTCCCTCAAGGATCCGTCCTTGGTCCTTTACTGTTTACCATCTATGTTAATGACTTACCCAATATTTTGTGTAATAGTGATTGTCATATGTACGCTGATGATGTCCAATTATATGTAAGCCGTCCATTGAGCCAACTAGATGAGTGTGTAGATATATGTAACAATGAGCTACAAAAAATCACAAGCTGGGCAAAACATAATGGTCTCTGTCTAAATCGAACTAAATCTAAATGTCTAGTTATATATAAAAAACACTTTAGTATAAGCCATATCCGTCCCCTATTAATAGATAATTCTCCTATAGAATATGTTGAACAAGCTAAAAACTTGGGCTTCTATTTTAATAGGAACCTTAACTGGAATACCCATATCATAAAAGCTGTTGGAAGAACATATGGGCTTTTAAGAAATCTCAACATCTCTCAACAATATCTTCCTACAAATATCCGCTCACTTATAGCTAATGCATATCTGTTGCCAGCACTTTTCTATGGTATAGAGGTGTTTGCTAACAGTGACGCCAAACATTTTGGCAAACTAAATGTTGCCCATAATAATATTGCTAGATATGTTTATGGATTAAGACGCAGAGACCATATATCCAGTTTTTCAATCAAATTATTTAACCTCCCTCTGAAATCTTGGACAAACTTTAAGGTTCTATTATTACTACACAAAATTATATACAATAAAGAACCATATTATCTTTTTGACAAGCTTCAGTTTTCAACATCTAGACGAACAAATAACCTAATATCCTTAAGACATAAGCTGCTAATCTCTGAAAGACAATTTGGCATTCATGCTGTTCGCATTTGGAATGAACTACCCAACGCTCTAAAAGGTACAAGCGGCGCAACGCAATTTTATAAAAACCTAAAAACACACCTTCAAAATCATGCTCTTTAATTGACTCACACTTGTAACGAAAAGTTAGGAAAATGTTAGGGAAAGTTAGGGAAAATAAGGGAAATGATAGGGAAATAGATAGGAAATTCAATATTAATTAATAAATTATATGTTAACACAATGATCTAATAACTTTAGTATATAATAGGAAAGTAATGTCATATAAAACCCAATTTAAATTATTATATTATAAATAAAATTAAGTCTAAGTTTAATATGTTTGTAAATCCAAGTTTGTAAATGTTTGTGACTAGTGCATTAATTTATAAGTTTATCTTGTAGCACTAGGAAATAAGCTCAATAAATCTAAATCAAAAATTATGTGCATAAAAGATACAAGAGGGCGGTTATCACGAAATGAGAAGTGGACTCTAAACGGCGCAGAAATCGAAGTGGTCAAAGAATTCAAATATCTAGGCGTGCTACTGACCCCATCAATGAGTTTTACCAAACATGTGCGACAAAGACTAAAAGATGCCAAGCTAGCTATAAATAGTACATGGAGTTCCTTCATAGCAAAAAAGGATGTGAAAAGCTGCGCAAAGTACAAGATATTTGAAGCAACTTCCAGATCCATAATGTGCTACGCGGCCCAAGTATGGGGACATACTCAATATGAAGATGCGGAAAAATTATTAATGGGTTTTATAAAGCGAATGTTTAGGCTTCCAATAAATACACCAAACCATGCAATAATTCTAGAAACTGGGCTTTCGCCATTGTATGCCAATACGCTACAATTGCATCTAAGCTACGTGAGAAAGATCATGAACATGGAACCGCACCGACTGCCAAGAATTATCGCCACGTACTTAATGCAAACCAAAAAGCAGTGCTTTCAGAAGTGGGAATCTCTTGCATCATCACTCGACATTCACTGCTCTTTCGAGAACCGGTCCACTTGGAAAATCAACCATGGGCTCTTAATAGAGGCGGTGAAAAGATCTTCAAGAGACAACGCGGAGTGTAGGGCGAGACAAAGCGAGACACGTGATACTTACAAAGCACTCGAGTATAACCTTGGAGCCAAAAACTATTTCAACGATGTTATTAACATAAATGGAATTGCGACAATTTTCAGGGCAAGATTAGAGCTCCTGAATTTAGAATACTCCCCCCACAGAAGCGACCGATCGGAAGATTGCACTTTATGCAACATGAGGGAAAGAGAAGATACGCACCACTTTATTGCAAAATGCCCAATATTAAGGGAGATAAGGTACTTTTACTGGGAAAAAGACAGCCTTAGCAGAGAAGAATACCTGGATGTTTTAAATGGAAAAAGCTGGCCGAAACTCATTGGCTACATCTTTGAGGCTCAACGGTATAGGCAATTGGTAAAGGAGGAATTCAATTAGTAAAATAAGACTCTTGCGCAGATTGAAGCTGCCTAAACGAACGATCTGGTATCTGGGGAAGACCCGGGAAGCCAGGTGTAGTAGTTGCGGGAGCGGAGAGACGCGTTTAGAGTCCGGCTGATGGCTTTAAGCCAAGTCGGTGTTACGACTTATTATCATTTTAAGATTCTTTTTGTTAAAAAAAGATGTATAGATAAGTCCTAATTAGATTATGTCAATATTAGCCAACAAATGGAAAAATAAATGATAATTCTACTACTACTACTGCTACTACTATTTATAGAGATAGTTTATAGAGATAGATAGATATTGCGCCAGTCCCAACCTTGGTTCAGCCCAAGAATCAACACAAAAAAAAAAAACTATGATCTTATTTATAATCAGAATTTCATGTATTCAAAAAGCACTTTCGACCCTAAAACTGCACAATACATGGAAATTGGGTCGTTTTTGAATCGGAAGCGATTTGTAGATCCCTTGGCAATAATATAAATATAATTTACTGTGAAGTTAAATTCCATTTCGTAGTCTACATATCGCTCACTTATTTTAACGCTGTCATACCTCAAAACATTATATTTTGAAAAAATTGCGTTTAAATTTCTCAATGGGTTTTATTTAGCGAAAATAGTTCTTTTAATCTTGAATAAATATCGTAAAACATTTAATATATATGTTTCGAAAACATGATGTTTTAAAAAAAATACAAAGTATTTTTTCATAATATAGTCTGCGGTATAACTGAGTTATGTCGCTTATGCTTGAAAAATAAAAAATTAACCTGTAAAATCCTATACTAAAATATTTTCAACTCACTCGGAGACTAAGACTGATAGCAATACAAAAATGTTACACAATATATTTAGAACACAGCATTGGGAATACTTCTGCATCATTAATTTTAAAATATTTTTTTTAGCTTAGAGCGATATGCAAAATACTTCCAATGTAATGTTAAGCTCTTGTTTTGTTAATCATTTAACACTTTCAGCCTCAACTTATTTTATTCACCTTGAGATTTGCCTTTAGAAGTTCGGCTGCAATATATAAAATGCTACTTTGCAAGCGAAAACTATTAAGTTTAATTACAGGAATTTTAGCAAGCTTTTTATAAATTTTTTTCTTACGGACGATCTAAGATACTTAGTTCTTGCAAAATCATATCAGTTAACCATTATGGCCACACCACCAAAAATATGAAGTGAAATATTTTTTAAGTCCAACCATTTTAATTTGGGGTCGAAAGGGTTAATAAGCTTTGGAGTCAAGGATGTGAAGCGTAAGTAAGGGCATGCATTGATCGAAAATTAAATTTACACATTGTTCAATAATTTTTTAACAAATTGATTCTTAGTAGGCCCAGAGAATTTGTACACAGCAGCCGGTGGTGTAATATCCTCATTTTTCATTTTACACTTGTGGTGTGAAGTATTCTCCGGATGCCGATTTCGGCTACCTTGGAGCTTACGTTGTTATTTTTCTATTTAATTTTTCCAACTTGCAGTTGTGTTTACTTATCCATGGCTATGGTGTCCGAACTCACACAATGAAAGCGTTGCGCTTGTGTGCGAAGCAGCGAAACACGAAGGCAACGTGACGTTTTACTGCATTACAATGAAAAAATAAAATGCGTGCGATTCAAACATAAAACAAATTAAATCGATGCGCAGCATATTTGTATTGTATCCTCGATATTGGCGTGCTGAAAAGAAGAAAACGAAGGTTAGGATTTTTATCTCATTGAGAATTAATTTTTGCTTTGTATTCTTTAATCCGTAAGAGATCTGATAGGTGCTGATCGGTTAATTTGTTGCGACTTTTACTTAATATTATTTTCAAAGTGAAAAATGCAACCTCACAATTGTATGTTGTACCAAACATTGAGTATAGTCTAACAATTTCATTAAGACAATAATATTTATTATCGAGCTCTCGCCAGAAATGCTCGCCAGTTTTTAAAGAAATTTCATTATCATCTCGTAATTCTTTTAGATCGCTTTGGATTTCTTCGTTATGTTTCTTGACTTCGCATATAAGAGGGTGGTCGTGCAGATCTATCAAATTTTTAATGCAGCTTATGTCAGAAAATCTTTGGTTGCAATTATTTTCAATTGATGTGACGATGTTGGCATAATTTTGAAAGAAGTCCAAATTTTTCAATTTTAAGCCCGAAAAAATGAGTGAAGTTTTCTTTAGAGATTTAAGGCTATTGTTTTTGAGTGGTCTTTTAGTAAATGCAGCTTTCTAGTAAAATTGCGTATTATTGTTACAAGAGTTTTTATATTGGTGTTTTTGCCTTGAAGAGATAAGTTCAGGTCATTTAGCATTTCGGATAGGTCGCATAAAAACGCCAAGTCAAGTTGAAATTCCTTATCTTCCAATGCAATGACAAACTCATCGGTAGTCAGTGTTGGTGACGATTTAAAAAATAATACAATTTCTTGTCTTAAATTTAAAAAATACGCTCCAAACTCTTTCCGCGACTGAGCCATCGCACTTCTGTATGCAGCAAAAGATCTCCGTAGTCTGCATGCAAATCTTCTAAAAAACTCTTAAATTTTCGGTGGGTCAGTGCATTGTGTCCGACTCTTATTTTATTTATAATTTTAATTGCCGTGTCCATAACGTTTTTAACATTTTTTATTTCCTTTGGCGAAAAGTGCGTGCTGGTGAATGCAATGGAATGTTCGACAAGACAGACCGTTTTTTTCGCATTATTCCCACGAAAAAATTTTTTTTTTCCCTCCTTTCTTTTCCACCATTTTTACACTTACCCCCTTTTTTTTTTTTTTTTAAAATTAAAAGACACGGGATTCAAAAAACGTCATATAAAACTTTTCCTGATACATTGCCGTGCAAAGAAACAACATCAAAAACTTCTTCAAAGCATTTTAAATTAGCATCAACTGTCTTAACACAAATTATTAACTGGCAAATGTTATTGATGTCGGTACTCTCGTCTAGCGATATCGAAAAAAATGTGCAATTTTCCAGGCGCATTCTTGCGGGGAAAACAAAACCCCCCCCCGTATATTCCGTCGTTTCACAGACGACATATCTCCGCGCGGAGTTATGTCGTTTCAAAGCGACATAACACCGCTCGGAAATATGTCGTTTTAAAACGACATAACTCCGCGCGGAGATATGACGCATTTTTTCTGTCGGAGATATGTCGTTTCAAAACGACATACCTTCGCGCGGAGATATGACGCTTTTTTTCTGTCGGAGATATCTTTGCGCGGAGTTATGTCGTTTTGAAGCGACATATCTCCGACGCACAGTGGCTCGCTCTCTCAAAACACGTTGCATAAATCATAACTCTTGATATATTCGATTTTTTGACGTATACTTCTTACGGTTACGCCCACAAAAATGGGCGTAGTTAAATCGGCAAAATCAAAATTTTAAATTTTTCTTTATCAAAATTGGCGATTTTATTAAAAAAAAAAATGAAAAGAACCAGACATTTTTTTAAATATTCATTCTCACTCATTTTTAAGAAAAAATATATTAAAAAAAAATATGTTTAGTAAAAAAAAAGTTTTTTTTTCAGTTTTTTTTTTCATATTTCAATCTTATATTGACAAAAGTTTTTTTTATTGAATAGATAACACAGTTCAGCAAATATTGGGTCCATGCGGGCCGAGGAATGAAATTAATACCGTTCGACGGATTTTTTTAAGCTGAGCACAATCCAATTTTCAGAATTTTTCTAGCACGTCAAGTTTATGAGAAATCAATGGTCAAAGTTGTTAAATGTGCCTAAAATGACACTTTTCAAAAATTTATTAAAAAGGCATCATAAGCGCAATGAGGCACTTGAAAATTTACATGCTTAGAGAGAGCTATAGTCTTTGGACGGCAATTAATTAAATTCCTGCTTGCTTGTTCCTGCCCAGGAGCCATAAATAAATTAAAAAAGATGAACAATTAATTGAACCAAAGAAACAACCTTAAATAGCTGTGAGTCGGTAGTCTTTTTAAAATTAGTGATAAATAATCTTAAAATAATTCAATTTGCTATGAAAGTTCTTAAATTCACCGCCAAGTTTTAGGGAAGGACCATAAACTACACTGTTCAAAGGAATAAGGAAAGGGTCTTTGATGACCCATTATTAGTCGAGCTGTGTAATAAATAAAAATAGAAATTAAATTTTTCGATAAATTGTTGTTGGGCAAAGAATAAAGAGTTCGTCCAATGGTTCCGTATTTTGTTTGGATACGGCTTATCCGAAATGTTTAAAATAAAAATGGATCTGTTCAGAATTAATGTGATTTTCGCACCTGTTTCCTCGTTTGAGGTAGCTTCAAAAACACCAGATCTGCAAAGTCAAAATTTCGAAAATCGATCATTTTTATTCGTAAAATCGGTCCAACTTTTATAACCAACCCGGTTCCCCGGAGCAGGTGCGAAAATGGTGGGTATTATGAGTAAAAGAAAAACAAAATTTTGAAATCGATCAATGTTTACGACATGTTTTTCTGGAACCAGTTCAAAAAAGTGGTATTGAGAAAATCGCGATTAAAGTTTGGTTTTTGTTTTTGACATACTAAAATTAATTTATAATTTTTATTCTCTGTACCAGACGTACACAGAGTATAATAAGTTTGTGCAAAAGTATGTAACAGCCAGAAGGAAGCATCTCCGACCGTATTAGGAATTGGACAAGCTATTTAATAACGTAAAACAAAGAAAAAAAAAATAAATTTATTAATATAAACAAAAATTTTGTTTGTAAACTTCCATTTCTTTCCTAATTTATAATATTTAGCTTGACTTTTAAAAACAGGCCGGACGTGCTCAGAGATTTGGCTTTACAAAAAGTTAAAGATAATATTCAAGAAACAAATTAAAAAAAAAACAATTTCTACAATTCTACGATATTAGCCATTTTTCCTGCCAACCCATGCTAACTAAACGACGCCAAGAGGTCGGATAATAGAGACTTTACTCAAAAACTTTTTATTTCAAGTTCTAACTTCTTACCAATTGAAATGCACATTAATAAGATCAAAATATAAAAAAAAAAAACAAAAAAAAAATAATTTTTTTCTAAACAATTTTGTAAAATATTTTTTTCTTAAAAATGAGTGAGAATGAAAATTTAAAAAAAAATTGTCTGGTCCTTTTAATTTTTTTAATAAAATCGCCAATTTTGATCAAAAAACTAAAATTTGGAGTTTACCGACGTAACTACGCTCTTATTTGTGGATAACTCGAACAGATCAAGAGTTATGATTTATGCAACGTGTTCTGAGAAAGCGAGCCACTGTGCGTCGGCGATATGCCGTGCGGAGATATGTTTTTTGCAACACGTCGGAGATATGTCGTTTCAAAACGACATATTTCCGCGCGGAGATATGTCGTTTTAAAACGACAAAACTCCGAGCGGAGATATGACGCTTTTTTCTGTCGGAGATATGTCGTTTTAAAACGACATAACTCCGCGCGGAGATATGACGCTTTTTTCTGTCGGAGATATGTCGTGTTCAAAGCGACATAACTCCGCGCGGAGATATGTCGTTTGAAAACGACATAGCTCCGACAGAAAAAAAGCGTCATATCTCCGCTGGCAAAATGTACTGGTCGGAGATATGACCATTCTTGCTTCGGCCTATATCTTCGGTTCTGCGCTCAAGAGTTTTCGTTAAAATGGGATATTATTACAAAAATTACCCCCTGCTTTCTTTCCCCAACCAACCAAAAAATGTCGGTAAATTCATAAAAAAGGTTCCATCACTAAATGGGCGGCATTGTCTGGCCAGACCAATAAACTGTATAAGATGCTAAGTTTAGCGAAGTTCTATCATTTTTATTGTTGTCAAGTTGGATGAATTTTTCCTTTTCTCTTTAAAAAAAAAAAAAATTTTTTTCTTTTTCTCTTTAAAATTTTTATTTTTCTCCTTCTTTTTTTTTTAATTTTAAGGAGAGTTGGTAGTGCCTTTTAATAACATCAAAGGTAAAGCGACATGCAACGTAATGGCACAATAAGCATTGAGCGTCACCATCCATATTCTCAATGAAAAATAATTCATTTTCCCAATTGAGATCAAACATTTTTTTCGGTGTGGTGTAAAATTTTCCTTTTTTGTTCTTTCCTCATTGAAAACCCAAAACCATACGAGAAAGGAAAGCTGCCGAGCGTTCTCTTTATAGCAGGGTTCCCCAAGAGGAGAGGCTCTCTGCCTCTCTCTGTCTCTCTCTAACACACTTTGAGGCTTTGCTTCGGCACGCATTCGGCTTGAATGTGTTCGGCCCCCCGGGGCATGGCTGGGGAACGCTGCTTTATAGAATACACATATTCTCTCTCTGCGACGCCGGCAGAATTTGGCTTGCCAACCGCGCGTGGCTGCCTTTTCAAATTTTGGACATCGCTGTTTTAAAGTAAACAAACGATCTCAATTATTAGATGTTAAGCAATTTTTGTTTTATTTATTGTTTGGTTGACGGAGTTACATATGCCGCTTGGGAATGGATTTGGCAATGTAAATATGGCTGAGGAATTTGTATGTGCTTTTGTTAGTAGGAGTAACATGCAATTTTTTTTGGAAAAAGTTCACACAAAATAAATAGCACTTGGCGAAAGGATTTTATTAAAGCGTTGATCGTAGGAACCGTGTGTTTTCACATGCATATATCGGTATTGGGAAATCTCTGGCCTTATCATTTTCAGCCAAGGCCGCCATTACCACTGTTCAATTCAAGCGCAGTGAATCTTGGTGTGCGTGCGTCTCCTTGCTATTGCATCAGCCGAATAATCGTGGTAGCCGTGCGATTCGCGTCGCGTCACTTACCCAGTCACACACCAAGCTACACTCGGCGACAGCTTCAGCTGGCGTGCGCTCTAACAGTTCGGCATACGTACGTACGTACGTTAGCCGTAGGTCAGCACCCTCGTATGTGTATGTATGTAAGGTGGGTATTTAAAGCACTGTAAGAATTGCAGACTTTACTCACACTCGTATACGTACATACGTATGGAAAAATGTAGCGATATTTGCAGCAAAACTTTAAATTGTGGAAAATAAAACACACAGAACACTTTCGCCAAGAAAAAACTTTTTGTATGCACGTTTCGTTTGTGCTTAGGTGGCAACGGAATGGCCTGTAGCGTATGTATATTTGAGCGCAAGTTGATGTCCACCAAAAACTGCTGGGGCTATCGGATTGGGGGGATGTTGAATCCAGTGAATAAAACTCCAGAAATAATTATCCAATAATAAGATAAATCCGGCTCGAAGAACCAATGATTGTGGTCGGGTGGACGTCTTGGCAAATCCTTTCCTGAGTGGTTGGTAAAGATGTGCAGATAAACCGGCGCGAAACAATTCGATTTAAAAATAACAATTCGGAGGCGTCGATCTTCTTTCTTGCACTGTTTATTTGGCACTAAAATTCAACTATGTGGTTAAGCTTAAGGGGCACACCTAGTGTGATGGCCTAAAAAAGGTGATTTTGGGAATTTTTTTTAAAAAAACTTTTTTAATTATTTCAAAATTTTGGGAATATATTTATACATGTTTCAAGAATATACAGTGAAATTTTTGAAGAAAAAAATTAAATATTTTTAAGTTATAGTCGATCTCCAACGGCGCGAAAAAAAAGTTCCTTCACTGCTGCAGTGATTCCGGCCTTTCCGTGGATGAATTAAAAAAAAAAAAAAATTCTCGTTAAACTAGATAATATTGTCTGTACAATGACCTACGATAAAAAAAAAAATAAAAAATTGACAATATGGCGGCCTTTTAAAAAAAAAGTCGAATTTTACCCAAAATTTTTGTCGTTTTTGGCCTGCCAAAATTCGATTTTTTGATCAAATCAAAAACCGATAGGTCATTGTACGGAGGACTATATAAAGAACATGTAAAAAAAAATCGATAGTGATCGGATCATTTGTTTTTGAGTAATCACTGCAGCAAATTCGAAAATGCTGTTTCGAGAAAAACGCGTTTAAAGATAAAATGATCGTTTTCACGCTGCCGAGCGGCTGCTCTTTAAATTGCTATAACTCAAAAACTATTTGAGATATCGATTTGAAATTTTAATATGTTATTTTTAAAGGTGTAATCTACCGAAATATGAAAAAAAGAAAATCATTTTTTTGAAATTTCACACTAGGTGTGCCCCTTAAGTCAAGGTTGTAGAGGAAAGAAAGCTCGGACAATGTGGAACGCGTCACAGGAAAAGCTCCCTGCGCTGCGATTTGTAGTGTACAATTCCTGCCAATTTAGAATTTCATCCCAATTTGTATGAGCTCCTAGTTATATATCGGTAAAATTATTTAAATCAGAACTGTCGTTTAGCATAGACGCACACCGCAAATCAAATTTCAGCTTCAGGCTTGCATCGCGATTAATTCGAAAGCTCTGATCGAGTCGAAGTGTCATTATGACGTCTAGTAAGCTTTCTTCGGCTTGAAACTAGGTTAGACACCTACTCACAGCTTCCTGGCTTGTTCTTTTCCGTTTTGGCTGCTGAAGAGACTGGTCGATTTTTTTAAGTCCAATAAAAAGAAAATATTTATTTTTGACATTGGCAAAAATAATCAGAGAATATCTCTGGCATCCTAATTGGAAACGACTTTACTCGTAAAGAAATATTATTTATTTCTATCGCTTAAAATTGAATGTACAAACATTTTCCTGGTTGACTAAAATTTAGTCATCGGGCTTAAATTTTTGCTCGAACCATTTACGCAGTCCTACCAGCATAATCCAGACTTTCGAGTGCATCAGGAACCTCGCTTATCTTTTGAGGAGAACCCATGCACCAAGCTTCAAGAGACGTATGAGTGAGCTAATCGTCTGATTACTCCTCCCCCTTGGGCGAAAATTAGAGCCAGAAGCAGACTTCGCTGCTAGTGACGTTCCGGAAAATTTGAGGTTCTCCAAAGCTCTACAAATGCTGGAGGTTTTGCCACTTTGTCTTGGCTTCCATCAGCAAACCAACATCATCTGAGCAGTGATGTGCCACGACGCGTCAACTTAATTTTCGACGTTGTGGTGTAGACAAAGCGTCAACAATGTCAACATTGTCAACAATGTCAACAATGCACTATCAGCTGATTCTGGTTAGCAGAGCTCGCAAATAACTCTGAGCGAGAGGAAGCGCGCATCCTTTTTTCTGTTTTACCGGTTATATAAAAAATGAACTATCTTTTTTTTTAATAAAATTTAAAACTGAACAATCCGAGTTTATTTGTAAAATTAATTTTATTGAAATTGTTGACATGTCAAGAAAAATCATTGTTGACTCTCGATTGTTGACACGTCATTAATAGTGTTGTTGACATCGTATTGTCGACATGGCACATCACTGCATCTGAGTCAACCATCTAAAACAGTGCTAAAACCGAAAATCGCGGCAGTGAAAATCAGCAGAAAATTGACCAAAGTGCGCTAAGAGTAGAGCAGTAACCTTAAAGTGAAAACTGAGAAAATAGTTTAAATCCTTTTTTTTTTCTTTTCCTTTGATTTTATATTAATTTTTTTTTTGTGGCAAAAGTAATTTATAATTTAATTTCATTTTTCTCTTAATTTTTCTGGTGTGACTGCAAAGCGAGCCAAAAAGTGTGAATGTGTGTGTGTGCAAATCAAAAACAGAGTATTTTGTTAATTCAATACTCTTACTCCCATGAGAACATATTCACCCACACTTATGAAGCTTGCCATTTGCCAAAACAGTGACTTAAGAGAAAAATCTCTAAGCAACTTAATTTTCAAACCAACAACCTAGCCATGGTGCACTAATCATTAAAATTTCTTCAACAAACAAAATCAAGCCAGCGAACCATCAAAGAACTTGGAGGCCTTCAACGTTTCATCAGATGGGTGAGTAATATTTTGTATGCTCTTATTTTGATTGATTATTCCACCATGCAATTGGAAGAGAAGAGAAAACAAAAGTGAGTGCAGTGCGACACAAAAATTTGCTTCACTTTTTGCTATCAGCAAATAGTCAAAGCTGTAGATCAACCAGCTGTAATTTGGCAACTTAGTAAAAGCACTTAGACACCCACGCATGCTCATAGATTTTAGATTTATTGAGCTTATTTCCTAGTGCTACAAGATAAACTTATAAATTAATGCACTAGTCACAAACATTTACAAACTTGGATTTACAAACATATTAAACTTAGACTTAATTTTATTTATAATATAATAATTTACATTGGGTTTTATATGACATTATGACATTACTTTCCTATTATATACTAAAGTTATTAGATCATTGTGTTAACATATAATTTATTAATTAATATTGTATTTCCTATCTATTTCCCTATCTTTTCCCTTATTTTCCCTAACTTTCCCTAACATTTTCCTAACTTTTCGTTACAAGTGTGAGTCAATTAAAGAGCGTGATTTTGAAGGTGTGTTTTTAGATTTTTTGTAAAATTGCGTTGCGCCGCTTGTACCTTTTAGAGCGTTGGGTAGTTCATTCCAAATGCTAACAGCATGAATGCCAAATTGTCTTTCAGAGATTAGCAGCTTATGTCTTAAGGATATTAGGTTATTTGTTCGTCTAGATGTTGAAAATTGAAGCTTGTCAAAAAGGTAATATGGTTCTTTATTGTATATAATTTTGTGTAGTAATAATAAAACCTTAAAGTTTGTCCATGATTTCAGAGGGAGGTTAAATAATTTGATTGAAGAACTGGATATTTGGTCTCTGCGTCTTAATCCATAAACATATCTAGCAATATTATTATGGGCAACTTTTAGATTGCCAAAATGTTTGGCGTCACTGTTAGCAAACACCTCTATACCATAGAAAAGTGCTGGCAACAGATATGCATTAGCTATAAGTGAGCGGATATTTGTAGGAAGATATTGTTGAGAGATGTTGAGATTTCTTAATAGCCCATATGTTCTTCCAACAGCTTTTATGATATGGGTATTCCAGTTTAGGTTCCTATTAAAAAAGAAGCGCAAGTTTTTAGCTTGTTCAACATATTCTATAGGAGAATTATCTATTAATAGGGGACGGATATGGCTTATACTAAAGTGTTTTTTATATATAACTAGACATTTAGATTTAGTTGGATTTAGACAGAGACCATTATGTTTTGCCCAGCTTGTGATTTTTTGTAGCTCATTGTTACATATATCTACACACTCATCTAGTTGGCTCAATGGACGGCTTACATATAATTGGACATCATCAGCGTACATATGACAATCACTATTACACAAAATATTGGGTAAGTCATTAACATAGATGGTAAACAGTAAAGGACCAAGGACGGATCCTTGAGGGACACCACGTTTAACATGTAGTAAAGAGGACTGGGATGGCGATACAACAACGGATTGACACCTATTTAACAGATAGGACTTCATTAAGTTTAATGCCGAGTTTGAAAAATTGTACATTTTATTAAGTTTTGTGCATAGTATGTCATGGTTCACTGTGTCGAAGGCTTTACTGTAATCCAACAAAGTGAGAAAAGTCACTTTATCGTCATCCATCTCCTTTCGGCTATCCTCAACGACTTTTAGAATAGCTGTGGTGCAGCTTCTATTCTTCCTGAAACCAGATTGCTTATCGTTATATAATAAGTTCTTGGTCATAAAATGCCGGATTTGGTCTGCCATTAGGTGCTCAAGGATCTTTGACAGATAAGGTAGTATTGCAATCGGTCGAAATTTGTTGTCAGGTTTTAGAATAGGGACTATTTTAGCGGATTTCCACATTACGGGGAAGACTGAAGTTGTAATGGCGGTATTAAAAATGTGAGTTAAGTGTGGTAAAATTTGTGGAAGAAGAATTTTTACGAATTAAGGGTTAAGTTCATCTAATCCAACAGCATTTGATTTAATTTTAAGGATACATTCAAGAACATCACATTGACTAACACATTTAAAATTAAAGCTAATATCACAGGCGTTGTAAGGTATACTGTTCAGGTACATATTATGGGTAACATCTGGAGTTTCGTTTAAATTGACAAATTCGTTGTTAAGTTCATTGGCAACAACCTCAGAGATTATTTCTTTATGATGTTTCCCGACACCCAGTTTTTGAATTTCATTCCATGTTTGTTTATTAGCTATTGCACTGCTAAGCTTACCCGAATAATATTTTTTCTTAGAAGCATTGATCATATTGACTACATTTTTTCTCAAAGCCTTAAATAAATTATAATGTGACTCCGTCTTACGTGGTGTGTTCAAAAAGTATCGCGATTTTTGTTTTTTTTTTTCAAAAATTATTTATTTATTCATGAATATCTATTTTGTCCCCTTCAAAGTAATCCCCATAAGATATAATACACTTGTGCCAACGGTTTTTCCAATCTTCGAAGCACTTCAAAAAATCATTTTTTTTTATCTTGTTCAGCTCCTCTTTCGATGCCATCTTTATCTCGTCAAGCGTAGCGTAACGTCGTCCTTTCATGGGCCTCTTCAGTTTAGGGAACAAAAAAAAGTCACAGGGGGCCAGATCTGGGGGAATACGGTGGCTGCGGCATCATTAGTGTGTTGTTTTTGGCCAAAAAGTCGCGCACAAGCAACGATGTGTGAGCAGGGGCGTTATCGTGGTGCAAAAGCCAATTTTTGTTCTTCTATAAATCAGGGCGTTTCTGGCGGATTGCTTCGCGCAAATTGCGCATAACTTGCAGGTAATATTCCTTATTGACCGTTCTTCCCTGTGGCAAGAACTCATGATGCACCACGCCCCTGCAATCGAAGAAAACTGTCAGCAAAACTTTCACATTCGACCGAACATGGCGCGCTTTTTTCGGTCTTGGTTCGTGCGGCAGCTTCCATTGAGATGATTGAGCTTTGGTTTCCACGTCATAACCATAAACCCACGATTCGCCACCAGTTATGACCCTCTGAAGCAAATTTGGGTCGTCGTGGACAGAGTTTAACATCTCATTAGCAATGTTCATGCGATGCTGTTTTTGGTCGCAATTGAGCAACCCGTCTCATGCCCAAATCATTGATAAAAATCGAATGGCACGAGCCAATCGATATGTTTAGGTCCTCAGCAACTTCTCTAACGGTGATTCGACGATTGGCCAATACCATTTTCTCCACTTCATTAATTTTTTCGTCTGTTGTTGAAGTGCTCGGGCGTCCGGCACGCTCTTCGTCGTTCACATCTTCTCGGCCTTCTGAGAACATTTTGTACCACCGATAAACGTTGCTTCGGTCCAAGGTAGCTTCTCCGTATGCCACAGTCAACATTCGGAATGCATCAGCGCACTTAATTTCGTTTTTCACACAAAATTTGATACAGGTTCTTTGATCCATTTTTTTGAATAGGTAAAAATCGAAGACGATCCAAAACACGTGCAAGCAAAGCAGCTGTCAACAATTAAGTGAACATTCAAAATGGCCGAGCTTGTCGGCATAAGTGAGAGACATGAGTACCAACATAACGCCACAAAAAAATCGAAATTCGAATATACGTAACCCGCGAAAATTCAAAATTCGCGATACTTTTTGAACACACCTCGTATATCTTTTCCATTTACAGGAGGCTTTGTCACGTTCTGATATGGCTGCTTTGATATTATGGTTAAACCAAGGCTTTAAAGAAGCCTTGATGATTTTCTGTCTTAACGGTACGAATTTATTGAACAGTTGGCTTATATTATAATGCAGAAGGTCCAATTGGGGATCAACAGTCGGTATTTTATTTATAGAATCCCAGTCATAGTTGTGAAAATCACTATATAATAGTGAGTAGTCAATATTTCTAAAGTCTCTATATTTAATGAAAGTGTAACTTTTATTTACATAAATGTCATATGTCAAGAATAACAAGTCATGTTTTGAGAACACTGGTACTGATAACTGGTCATACAATAGGGACTTATTCTTTTTGCTAACGAAGAAAAGGTCAAGTAAAGTATTATTATTGTGAGAAAAATGGGTGGCATGTGTATCATTTACCAGTACCAAACCTAGCGACTCCATATTTTCCGTTAGGTGATTTTCCGATAGCACATTAGAGTTAAAATCTCCAGTCAAGATGATGTCACAATAATTTAAGGAAATGTCTGAAATAAGGTTTGTCAGATCAGTATAGTCAGTATCACGGTGTGGCCGATAAATGCAACCTATTAGTAATTTTGAATCGTCAAGATGACTATTTGTTATGGATAAAAATAAATATTCAATAGGACTTTCTGTCGGTTGTTTATATATAATTTTATTCTTCAGTCTTTTGTTTACATATATTGCAACTCCTCCCGCATGACCTACACGATCTGAACGAAACACATTATATCCGTCACAGTCAATAGACAAATCACACAAGCTAGACGTAAACCAAGTTTCGGACACACATATAACATCAACATTTGAGTTTACAAACAAAAATCTAAATTCCTCTATTTTTTTGGACAAACTTTGTGCATTGATATGGCAGACATGTAGTCCACTATATTGATTACTCAGAACTTTTACCATAGCATGACTGTTCGCATTGTTATTGCTTATGTTATCCAACATTAAAGACATTTTTGAGTTTGGTTACTAGAGACGCACGCATATTTGCAGAGTATAAATAGAAATAGAAAACAAACACAATCCTATGCAAAGAGTATATAAGCCTAAATGTAACGAAAAGATAGGAGTAGATTTGACATAAACTAAATTTAAAAATGCAATAAGAGACTTTAAAATTAAGAGCGAAAGGAGTTCTGAAGAGTTCCCTCCGAATCAGTGTTCTCCGCGTCTGCACCCAAGTCATGAGAGCGAGCGGCAGCAGCTTCCAGTTCAGCTTCCAGTTGAGAAAGCTTCTGCTTGCTCTCAACGCATATCACCTTATCAGCAGCTTTTACATGCACTACCGCTCGCCTGGTGAACACTGATGTTAAAAGCTTCTTTCTCTAAAGATTCATTGCCTCTTTGAAGACCTCATACTTGGGCCTGGTCAGCTGTTCATTCTAATATATGGGAGTTGGTGATTCATACCCAAGCATGGTTAGGTTTAGTTGCTGCTTTTTTTTCACGCCGGTAAGCACCTACTGCACGCAGCAGCAAAGCCTTATCCCGCACGTGTTCCGTTTTTATTATAATTATTGGATCTATGATGTTGTTGTTGTGCGCCACCCTGCCTCGATTCATGCGGAAAATTTGTTTGAGCCTGGGAGCTGGAGTGAGTTTAAGTTCCTGGCATAGTGTTTGAAACATCAGTGCCAAGTTCTCCCCCTCCAGGTATGGAATACCATGAAGCCGCAAGTCATTGGCTATGCTTGCATTAGCTTCAGCCGCACTTAGGGCTATCAATCTCGCATCCAACTCACCAACCTTGGTTTCCAGGGAGCGTACAAGGCTTGCCTCACTCTCCAGCTTCTCCACGCGCTGGACCAGCCGCTGCATGTCAGCAGAGATGCGAAGCATATTCTGATTAAACTCAGACAGAATTCGCTCCTCCATCTCTTGCATATTGCCTTTGATGAGAGTCGTCTGCTCCTCGAGAAGCCGGTTGATCAGCTGCAACAGCTTGGGGGATGGAGTATCTGATGCCCGTCCCGATCTAAGGTCAGTGCCGGTGTTCTCACGGATACGTTTTGGTGCATTGGGCATGTTGATTGAGGTGTTTGGCGGCTTATCTGGGTTGGTGTAGGTTTGGGTAAAATAGTTTATTTTGTGTTGGTTTTTTGTGTTTGCGTGTGTGTGTGTGTGACACCGAATGGCACCGCGCTATTGCTTGACAATAAACTGCACCACTGTTTAATAATGTTTGTGGTTTGCGTGTTTTATTGATGTGAATGGCTTATTTTACAGGCAGATCCAACCTCTCAAAATTGTAAACAATATTTAAAAGTTTTAATTTACTGAGCGGTTGTGAAATTTTGGCGACCGATTGCTTTCGATAACGATAACGCATACTTCTTTTTTTTCTCTTATCTTCAAGTCTGTTGCATTTAGTGCGATAGGAATTGTGATAGGCGGAAATATCGATAGACAGGGCTGTTTGAATATTTGAATAAACGCGCGCGCACCAGCTTACCTCAGTGGCGCCATCCGGGGCCCAAGTTATGGTTTAAATTGGGTGATATATTCGAGGGGTGCCGGGTATGACAAAAATGAGAGAGCAATCAGCAGATCAGGCATCTTACTCCCACCTGTTGAATGGGGATCGGAAGTCATTGGACATCTTACTCCCACTTGTGAGTGGGGGAGGAGGCAGAGAAAACGGCGGCGGAAACGGTCAATGACTTTTAGGCGTTTAAATATGGGTCAGGGACAAATTGGGAAATGGGACGAAGGCTATATAGGTGGGAAAATTGTCGTTGTCAAGGGCATTAGAGTCGCTGATAGCTGTGCGTATACATCACCGTCTTCCGTGGAGAGTTTTCCTGGGTGTTTTTTTTCCGTTGAAAAGTTTTTGTCCTCTGATTGCTTGCCGAGTTAACGTAAGAATAAAATTAGAAAAAAACAAAAGGAAAAATCGGCTAAAATTGTGTGTCTGTTTAGTGAATCCCTAGAAGAAAAGGAGGAACTGGAGGCTTCTTCTTCGTCGCAACGTGCATGCTCCCCTTTGGCACATCTGAGCCGGATTCGGGACAGCAGGATCAGGGCAGTAGTGGGAAGACAGCCAATACCCTCAGGCCAGCCTTTCATCAACACAAACGAGTGAGTCTGTTCCGATCGAGGGTGGCCAAGCTCATAAAAATCCGAGTCTGCGCCCCTAAGACGGAATCTTGTGGCTGGCATGCCTCCAAAACTGTACTCTACAATATATAAAACGTCGTATCTACGCACTTGACGGGTCATCTACGCGTGGTTCGAAACCTCGCTTACGCCTGCTATTTTTCCACGGGCCCACTTATTGAAAATCTCTCATGCGGCAGACTCCAAAAATTTGTTGAACTACGACATGCACATGACAAAAATTAAAATTTAAATTAAATACTTATATCTAAAATTAATATTTAAACACCATTGCATTGCACATACACATATTCTTACATATTTCCATTCCTATACCTATTTACCTATACTTATTGGCTGTGTAAAGGCGGGCGAGCCAGTCGATTATTTTCCCTTACGGCCAGTTTTGTCTCAAATTTTCTGAATATAAGTAGAAACCATATTACATCTATAAACGTCCCAATCTCTCCCTTAGAGCTCTGATAGGGTAGGATAGGGCTCGTAGAAAAAACTTACCTTTTCGTCCAGTAAAGAAAAACATATTTATTTAGTTAAAAAAATCTTTATTTTCTAACTTGGCAAATGGGAAGGTTCGATTAAGCCGTTAGGCCTACAAAAATTTAATAATAATAATGATAATTATAAAACCCATAAATTAATATGTTAGTTAATGTCTATGTTTAGTCATGCAAAAATTTAAAATTAATTAAAACTATTATAACGTTGTGAAGATGTCGCAGTAAATCGTCATTTGGGGGGGAGAAGGAATGCCAACCTAGCGTGGCTTAAGCCGACCGCCGATCTCCTGAGTTAGGGCAGCCGGATCAGAAATGAGACTCCAGAATCCGCTGCATAGGAAGGGTGGGGACGTTGCCGGCAGTAACAGCCATGCCGAGGTCTTCGTAGTCTGTGAGATGTCGCCTGTTAGATGTAGAATTTCGTGATTAGTCATAATGTTTTTTTTTTTGTTTTGAAAATGTCGACCGTTTTTTTTTGTGATGAGGCATGTTGATTGTGGTTATTGTGCGCGCTGCGGGCTTGGGAAGTATCCCGCCCTGGGGTGACTAGCTGGCCGGTGTTAGCCCAAAAGTAAAAGCAGCGTCGTAACAATATGGCGCCCAACTGGAAGTCAAGTCTCGCGACCGTATAAGGCGCGCAGACACACTTACCAGAAAAACAAATTAAAGCCAGAATTAATTCATCTCGCATTGATGATCTTTCTTTCTGGGCCACGACACTATGGCGGCTTGTGAGGAGCATCAGTTCTCTGGCAATTGCGCCGTGGAGTTGTCGGCTAGGGAAGAAAAATCAGGATTAGAGTAGTTTGGGAGGGAAATTGTCCATGAATGGGAGACTTAGCTGAACAATGACGTCGGCAAATTGCTACCCATATAGGCAGGAAAAGATCGCATCCAAATCAGGAAAGTGTATGGTGGCGTCATCCGGAGCCGCGCTTCGAGATGACTTGCACTCGTACATTGGGCCTGACGGGCTCTATGAGAAGGAACTGTGATATAAAGATTAAGATTAGGATAGGTATTTATTTATTTATTTTTTCTGTGGGGTAATACGTACTGTTCCATTTCTATGTAGTCAATGTCCTGTTTTCGTCCTTGCTGTGTATCCGAGTGGGGCTGTGGTTATGCGAGAGTGACCCAGACGGGAGTAATCTCGGTCTGCGTTGCATTCTCAATGGCCGGGACACACGGATGAGCAACTTGGAACTAAAACAGAGACCATGGACGACCAACATCCTTATGAGAGCCCTTGACTGACGGTCATCAGCTCAAGTTGATGACGGGATCAGTCGATGAAATCTCACTGCGTGTTGTGGTTCGTTTTTTTTTGTAGTTTTAGTAGGAGCGGCGGTTAGGTCCGGCTGGTGGAATCCTTCTTCCCCTCTTGATTTATATGAGTTTGGCCTGAAAGAGAGAGTGAAAGTTTCGGTGATTTTTGCGAAGTTTTGGTTGTGAAGTAAAAGTTCAGATTTTGATTTAGAGTTAGTGTTGTTGTTAGTACAATTTTTTTTGTAATTTTGTTTGGTGTTATAGGGTAAAGAATACGAATTAAGTTATAGATTTTTGGGGAGTCAAAAATGGCAGACAACGGTCAACCAGAAGCTGGGTCGGTCAGTGATCACGGCCACCAGCTGCGATCTCTAGGTCCACCAAGGGGAAACGATGATTTGTGGGACACAGATGGTGGGGAAGCAGAAGGCTTACAAGAGCCATTGCTTTTAGGTGGTCTTCAAAGAACACCTATGAACTTTAGGAAAGCGCAGCATCAGGGTGAAGTTAAGCAGCGAAAAGGGGAAAATGGAGATGGCCAGAAAGGCGAGCGCCCGCGAGGGTCAAAAGAACCTCAGCACCAAACAGCGGCACTTCCACAGTACGAGTTCCCAAAATTACCGATTGCCTCAGAGTACGCTTCAGCAGCCAATGTAGCGATTGCTCAGGCGCAGGAAACCTACAGGCAAACAGTAGGTTTGGAAATTGGCAGTGTGTTGCAGGAGGAGATCAGGCGTGGATTCGCCGATATGATGAAGCAGATGTATGATCTGGTCAGGACGGTTCAACCACACGCGACTGCCCAAGATGCCGAGTTTGTTCCTAGAGGAGAAAGGATTCAGCAGGGAAACCCAAATCGACAACCTGCTGATGTAAAAACGAGTCAGGGCGCGATTCCCAAAACACGGCCACCGATCCCAAATCCAATACCACGACGAGATATAGATGAAAGCAGTACGGAACAGGATCTGATCGCGAGGAATTGGAAAAATCCATTGAGAGGCTATATGGACGACACGCCGGGGCCAGCAGCCGAGCATAGGTACGCTGCGGGTGACGCATCAGCAAAAAGGGAACCGATATATGGTGCACGCAGTCGCGCGGAAGAGCTCCGAGTAAGGATCCCCGATCAGACTGAGCCAGTCCACTTCAACCAAGTTCCACGAAGGCACGCAGAAGAGCTTCGAGCAAGGTACTCCGATCTAGAGGATCCAGAGGAGGCAGAGTACGCCAACGTAGGTCAATGGCAAAGCCGAGGCGAGATAAGGATGGAACGATGGGGAGTGAGTTTTGACGGAGACTCCAAATCCTCTGTGGAGGACTTTGTTTTTCGGGTGGAGTTTTTGCAAATGCAGTTCAAGTGTCCATGGAGAGAGATTACTAGGAACTTTCATCAGCTGGTGACAGGACGGGCTCGCGATTGGTATTGGCTGTATGTCAAACGGAGCCGCGTCGGAAATTGGAAGGATTTGAAACGGGCATTGTTAGACCGATTCCGGGGGCCCTGGACAGAGCACGATCATATGCATAATTTGCTGCAGAGAGAGCAATTGCATGGAGAAAGTTGCGAGGATTACATTCACGCCATCCGTCAGCTGTCCTCACGATTAATCAAACCACCTGCCGAACGACACCTTAGTAAAAATTATAAAAAAAGGATTACGCGAAGGGATTGCCCGATTCGTTTACGCGATGGATGTGGTCACGGTTGATGATTTGCGCGACGAGTGCAACGAGGTGGAGCAATGCTTGATTCGACGCGGAAATCGAGAATCACAAACGAATCGAAACGCAGGGCGGTATGCACAAATGGGGTCGAAGATGGTTCACGAGCTGGACATGGTGGAAGGAGCAGATGACCAATCGCAGGGAGTTGAAGCAGTTCGACTTGGGCCGAGGGCCAAGATGAGACCAGGATGCTGGAATTGTGGACAATCTGGTCACGATTTCAGGGATTGTTTGGCCAAGGAACGCAGAATTTTCTGTTTTAGATGCGGACGTCCTGAAACGTTCTCACCTCAGTGTCCTGATTGTCCGGAAAACGGCCGCCTGAACGTGCGCAGAGCGGGAGAGACACGTTCGGCAACAAATCCCGCGAAGAAAGACGCCTAGAGGAGAAAAATAATCAAAATATTGCATGTTGTAAAGATAATTTAATAAATAAATATAACCATACCCACAAAACTAATTTATCGTTTGAAGAGCGCATGCGAAGGTATTTAGAGGTGCGGAGGCGAATTTTTGATGATCACCAGATCGCTGGCATGCGGATGATCACACGGAAGGTCAGAATAGCGCGTGAAAGATTCCGGAAACGTCGAGCAGTGAGAAGACAAGTCATCGCAGCAGTTCAGCGAACCACGGAATCAGATACTCGAGTCTTCGCCGAGGTAATTGCATCAGGACGACAGCTGAGCGGATTGCTTGATACGGGAGCAACCGTGAGCCTGCTAGGACGCGGCTGCAGAGAGCTGGTTGAAGAGATGGGATGGGCGGTGGAACCATACAACTCGACCGTGAAATCAGCTTCAGGTCATGATCGGTCGATTATAGGTCGTGTGAAAGTCCTTTTGGAGTATGCAGGCCAGAAATGCATGATGACCCTTTATTTGTGTCCATATCTTGAGCAAGCAGCTTACTTCGGGATTGATTTTTGGAGGATTTTCAATCTGGCACCAGCAGTGCTCGGAAAGCAGCCACAAAAGGAAGAGACGAAGGAGCTAAGCATCGATGAGATGGTGATCCAGAAGATTGGCCATTATGTTGATGAGGAGGGAGAAGCATCTGAGCCGGAGTCATGGAACCTTGAAAATGAAGAAAAAAATAAATTAGAAATTGTAAAAAAAGAATTTTTGACTTTTGAGGAAGTAGGATTAGGGAAAACCAGTCTTGAAGTCCACAAGATCGAGTTGGTAGAGGGATTTCAGCCGGTAAAGGATAGATATTATCCAATGTCACCTCCAGTTCAGCAAATTCTATGGGATGAGGTAGACAGATGTTGGCACTCGGGGTAATCGAGGAAAGCCAAAGCCCTTGAAGCAACATGACCACCGTTGTTCGGAAACCAGAGAAAAACCGCTTCTGCCTAGATGCTAGAAAGTTAAATGCGTTAACGGTGAAGGATGTCTATCCGATGCCCTGCATAGAGGGGATTTTGTCACGCGTTGATCAGACGTATTATATATCCAGCGTGGATCTCAAATTTGCCTTTTGGCAAGTCGAGCTGGAGGAATCGAGCAAGGCCTACACAGCATTTACGGTTCCAGGACGGCCTCTGTATCAGTTCCGAATGATGCCGTTTGGGTTGTGTAATGCGGCCCAAAGATTATGCCGCCTTATGGATCGGGTTATTCCGGCAGAGCGACGTTCCAACGTGTTCGTCTATCTTGATGACATTCTTATTATTTCACCTGATTTTGAAACGCATCTAAAGTATCTCCGTTTGGTAGCCGAATGCCTGAAAAAAGCCAATTTGACCATTGGCATGAAAAAGTCAAAATTTTGTTTCAAGGCGCTGAAATACCTTGGGTTCATAATTGGTGGAGGCACCCTAAGGACTGATCCAGATCGCGTGGCAGCAATAAAAAATATCCCTGAGCCTAAATCCATTAAGGAGGTGAGAGCCTTCCTCGGTACAGCAGGATGGTACCGGAGGTTTGTGAAAGATTTCGCGTCGCTCGCTGTTCCACTAACCGAGTCCTTGAAAAAACGAACTGGAGGCAGATTTGTGTTGAGCGAGGAAGCAAAGCAGTCTGTTCAGGCTTTAAAGTCGGCCCTTATGACGGCACCAGTTTTAGTGCACGCAAATTTCCAGCGGCATTTCTTTATTCAGTGCGATGCCTCAAACTATGGAATAGGAGCTGTTCTGTTTCAGCTGGATGAAGATAAACAAGAGCGCCCAGTGGCCTTTTTTTCAGCCAAGCTGAACAAGCACCAGCTGAACTACTCAGTAACTGAGAAGGAATGCCTGGCGGCCATTATGGCGATTCAGAAGTTTAGACCCTATGTGGAAATGATGCCATTCACAGTCATCACTGACCATGCCAGTCTCAAATGGCTCATGTCTTTAAAAGACTTAAGTGGAAGACTTGCTCGATGGTCCCTTCAGCTGCAGGGATACGACTTCAAAATTGAACACCGGAAAGGAGCAGACAATGTGGTGGCAGACACATTATCTCGCTGCCTCGAAGATGCAGTAGTGGACGAATTGGAGCTCGAAGTGGATACGGCATTGGGATTCGAAACCAGTGAATTTCAGTCTGAGGAATATTTGGCATTAGTGGAGGAAATAAAGGCAAACGGAGAAAAATTGCCTGACCTGAAAGTGTCTCAAGGCATCATCTTCAAGCGGATGAATTTTAATCGTCTTGAAGAGCAGATGGAGGGCACGGTATGGAAGATCTGGGTTCCAGAGTCATTGACAGCCGAGCTGATAAGACGTGCTCATGAGGATCCCGTTGCAGCGCATGGAGGAATCGCGAAGACTCTTGAGAATTTGAGGCGGCAATTTTATTGGCCCAAGATGGCAGTTCAAGTAGCACGCGTAGTCGGCGGATGCGAAATCTGCAAGGAAGTCAAGGCAGTTAACTTTAACATGCAGGTCGGTCTGGGGAAGGAAGTGGTCACCGAAAGACCGTTTCAGAAGATTTACGTGGATTTTCTGGGGAAGTATCCAAGATCCAGAAAGGGCCATGCATGGATTTTTATTGTGGTGGACCACTTCACAAAGTTCACGATGCTCAAAGCCATGAAAGAGGCAACAACCAGTAACGTGGTGGACTTTTTGGTGAATGAAGTCTTCTTCAAATTTGGAGTGCCGGAAACAATCCATTCCGATAATGGCAAACAGTTCATCGCCAACGCCTTTAAAAACATGGTAGAAACGTTCCAGATCAAGCACATGAGGACCGCTGTCTATTCTCCACAGAGCAATGCCTCCGAAAGGGTTAATCGGACGATAATCCAAGCAATTCGCACTTACCTGGAGGAAGATCACAGAGAGTGGGACTTGTATTTGCCTGAGATTGAGGTGGCCATAAGGAATAGCGTGCATTCTGCAACCGGCGTCACTCCGTTCTTCGCTTTGTTTGGACAGCACATGATGCTGAATGGAGGCCAATATAAGCTGGGCCGCAAGCTGAAGTCCATGTGTGAACACGAGATGGCCACGATGGACACCGCTGACAAGTTGCAGCTGATCCGCTGATCAGTGGGCAGCGATTCAACAAGCGGGCCAGACAATTCCGAGCTGTTCCAGGCCAGGAAGTATACAGGCGGAATTTCGCAATCAGCGACTTTAGCAAGTCCTTTAATGCTAAATTCGCAAGGAAGTTCCTAAAGGCACGAGTGGTGAAACCTGCGGGCGGGAATGCATATGAGCTGGAGGATATGCAGGGGCGTCCTCTTGGAGTGTTCCATGCGAAGGATATCCGAGCCTGAAAAGAAGAAGACACAAAGTACCAGGAACCAGGAAAGATCGCATGTTACTTCCCGTGGCTGATTCGTCTGGAGTGGGTGTATCCCAACGTTGGGCGTGGCACAAATGAGATCAATCAACACCGGCTGTCTCAGATACGCAAGATAAACAATGCGCACGATAAAATCCTTGGCGTCTTCTTTTCTTTCTGGCCGCTGACTTTTCTCGTGTTGGTGTTGCATTTAGTGCGATAGGAATTGTGATAGGCGGAAATATCGATAGACAGGGCTGTTTGAATATTTGAATAAACGCGCGCGCACCAGCTTACCTCAGTGGCGCCATCCGGGGCCCAAGTTATGGTTTAAATTGGGTGATATATTCGAGGGGTGCGGGGTATGACAAAAATGAGAGAGCAATCAGCAGATCAGGCATCTTACTCCCACCTGTTGAATGGGGATCGGAAGTCATTGGACATCTTACTCCCACTTGTGAGTGGGGGGAGGAGGCAGAGAAAACGACCGCGGAAACGGTCAATGACTTTTAGGCGTTTAAATATGGGTCAGGGACCAATTGGGAAATGGGACGAAGGCTATATAGGTGGGAAAATTGTCGTTGTCAAGGGCATTAGAGTCGCTGATAGCTGTGCGTATACATCACCATCTTCCGTGGAGAGTTTTCCTGGGTGTTTTTTTTCCTTTGAAAAGTTTTTGTCCTCTGATTGCTTGCCGAGTTAACGTAAGAATAAAATTAGAAAAAAACAAAAGGAAAAATCGGCTAAAATTGTGAATTGTGCTTAGTGAATCCCTAGAAGAAAAGGAGGAACTGGAGGCTTCTTCTTCGTCGCAACGTGCATGCTCCCCTGTGGCACATCTGAGCCGGATTCGGGACAGCAGGATCAGGGCAGTAGTGGGAAGACAGCCAATACCCTCAGGCCAGCCTTTCATCAACACAAACGAGTGAGTCTGTTCCGATCGAGGGTGGCCAAGCTCATAAAAATCCGAGTCTGCGCCCCTAAGACGGAATCTTGTGGCTGGCATGCCTCCAAAACTGTACTCTACAATATATAAAACGTCGTATCTACGCACTTGACGGGTCATCTACGCGTGGTTCGAAACCTCGCTTACGCCTGCTATTTTTTCACGGGCCCACTTATTGAAAAATCTTTCATGCGGCAGACTCCAAAATTTGTTGAACTACGACATGCACATGACAAAAATTAAAATTTAAATTAAATACTTATATCTAAAATTAATATTTAAACACCATTGCATTGCACATACACATATTCTTACATATTTCCATTCCTATACCTATTTACCTATACTTATTGGCTGTGTAAAGGCGGGCGAGCCAGTCGAATATTTTCCCTCACGGCCAGTTTTGTCGCAAAATTTTCTGAGTTTAAATAGAAACCATATATATATGCAATACGTCCCAATCTGTCCCTTAGAGCTCTGATAGGGTAGGATAGGGCTCGTAGAAAAAAACTTACCTTTTCGTCCATCAAAGGAAACATATTTATTTAATTTAATAATCTTTATTTTCTAACTTGGCAAATGGGAAGGTTCGATTAAGCCGTTAGGCCTACAAAAATTTAATAATAATAATCATAATTATAAAACCATAAATTGATATGTTAGGTAATGTCTATGTTTAAAGTCATGCAAAAATTTAAAATTAATTAAAACTATTATAACGTTGTGAAGATGTCGCAGTAAATCGTCATTTGGGGGGGGAGAAGGAATGCCAAACTAGCATGGCTTAAGCCGACCGCCGATCTCCTGAGTTAGGGCAGCCGGATCAGAAATGAGACTCCAGAATCCGCTGCATAGGAAGGGTGGGGACGTTGCCGGCAGCAACAGCCATGCCGAGGTCTTCGTAGTCTGTGAGATGTCGCCTGTTAGATGTAGAATTTCGTGATTAGTCATAATGTTTTTTTTTTGTTTTGAAAATGTCGACCGTTTTTTTTTGTGATGAGGCATGTTGATTGTGGTTATTGTTCGCGCTGCGGGCTTGGGAAGTATCCCGCCCTGGGGTGACTAGCTGGCCGGTGTTAGCCCAAAAGTAAAAGCAGCGTCGTAACAAGTCTCCCGTTTAATTTTTCAATTTTTTTTTTGTTTTGACCGCGCTATTCGTTTTTGTCAAAAGCTAAGCCCATACAAGTTTTAGGTTTGGTTCGCAGTGCAAATACACCAAACGCCAAGTACATTCGTATGTAAATAAAACAAAGCCCAGCTTGGGGGTATTGCTATTGAACAGCTGCAGACGCGTTCTTGTCAAAAATAAAACAATTACAACATATGCATAGCCACAGCCATAGAATGGTATAACATTTTCTGAAATACGACAGCATTAAATTAAATTAAATTGGCCACTTTCTTATTATATTTAACTGAAGCTTAGCAGCTTAGTCATGGAGCTATTGAAACCTAATTGAAATTGTATTAATTTTTTTTATATGAAGCCTGTTATAAAAAAAATTAATTTTGGATTTCGATAAATATATTGTAAATCATTATGAAGTACTTAGATAATATTTTCCTTGGAGGTTGAAGGGTTGAATAAGGCGGTGTAACCGTTTTCGGGATTTTCCAAATAAAATGATCGCTATCGGAAAATCACAGGTAGGGTGGGTGCTGTTTCTCTCTATCTCTTTCCCTGTCTCTTTTTCCTTTTATTTCCTTTTCTCTTTCATTCTCTCTCTAAATAAAGTTTTTGCTTTCTATTCTATCACTCATGCTGTGAGTTTGTATCTATGTGATCAAAGGCTTTTAAGGGATTCTTTTAATGTGTACTGTGGGAGTGTTATTTATATTTGCAAATAGCTGGAGTGTAATTATACATTATTATATTTGTTTACCTTACCGTCTTGACTGGGGATCGAACTCAGGACCCTTTGCATATAACACAAGTTGCATGGCGTCTTATCGTACACCACCATCTGGCACGCGTGTGCTCTCGCGCCGCAGGGCCTACTTAAATATTTCGTTGGGTTGCTTGAAGTTCCGAAATGTAACACTATTTGTCTCTTTCCTTCTGTACATTTTCTATGCGTTCCTTTTTTTTATGGTCAAAATAACATGTCATTGTTTAGAAATTATACGAAAATAATATTGTTTGAGCAAATGTCAACTTGACCAGCCCATATCAAATTGATATTGACAATATTTTTTTCTGTGTATAACATATTCAGTGGAAGCCCTAAACGATGGGAACTCCTTCAAAAAACAATTCCATCTTCCCTTCACAGTTCGTCCGATACGCGATGGTCTGCAACAACATCTTTCTGGAATACAAGAAACACTTCATGAACTGAAGTAACTCAATTTGACAGCAGAGACTCTCCGGGACATCAACGGTATTCAAAAATACATGAATTCGTTCAAATGTATTTTGATGTCGTCGATTTGGTTCAAAATTTTGAGTGCTATCAATGAGAGAATCGTCGTCCTTCAAGCAAGAGCTACTGTAGACGTTGAAGCTTACAATCTGAAGTCCTTCCTTTCAGATTTGAAGTTCATACGAAATCGATGGGATTTTATTCTGAGTGAATGTAAACTTATCGCAAGAGAATGGAACTGGGGCATGAAATAACATTTTTTTCTCACAACACCTTATATTTCCCTCATTCAAACTCAATGTCAAGCAAGAAATCGCTTAAGTTACGTAGATCCGAAACAAATTAATATCTTTCAATTAAGGTCATCTGGTTCCTTTGACTATTAACCAGGGATTAATACCGAATCGGTACGAACCGAAATGAATGTTTCGGTAAAAGGTTCGGTTTCGAAACGGTACCCATTATTTTTATAAATATTAATATTGATTTTTTAAATATTGTAAAAAGTAAATGCTGAGATAAGTCCAAATCATTTTATTCATTTGTAATTTAAAGAAACAATATTGAACATAAAAGGTTCAGTCGTTTGACATTTAAAGTAATATATAAACGCTTCTTTTTAAATTTCGTATTATTTTGCGAAGTTAACATGTAAAAGAACTATATTATTATACGTAAAAGTTTCAGTCGTTTGACATTTAACAGCAGCTTTTTTGTTGACAAGACTGATGTGTTTTTATCACCAAATATCTTTTCTTGCAACATCACGTATGCATCAACTTTGTCTACGCTTTCAGATAAGCTAGTATTAAAGCATTCGTCATTAAGCAGTGATTGATCAGCAACCGACGAAATTACGTTATACCTTGGGTCCAAAAATATGCCACACAAAGAAGCATTGTTTTCAAAAAGGGATATTTCTCTCTTTTCTATTTCCTGAACGAGCGATTTCGCTAGAGCGGACGTATTTTAAGATATTTACAATTTTCAGTGAATCTAAATGGAATAAAAATCACCCAAAACTAGATTTTCGGCTTGAAGTTTAGTTGTGGCCACCTTTTTTTTTTTTTAAGCTTATTTTGTATTTATTGAATCTTCTCTTAATGAGCCTACCAATAATTTTTCAGACCTTAATCTAGAAACTATTTTATAAACCATCCCCTGTTGGAGATAGTTTGTGTTCTGCGGCCCTTCAAGTCAGTCGCTGGGTTGGTAGGTCATTTCTCCTGAGACGAGAATGCGTTGCTAGCATGGAAAGAGATTTTGCAAGTTGATTTGGGTGGGTAAGAAGCTTCTCAGAATATTTTTGTTTAAGTTGCTCTATTTCAGTTTCGACCAATGGGATGCTGAGATCGTTGTGGATACACTCATTGCGAATGTACCATGGCGCTCCAGTGATGGTTCTGAGAATTCTTGACTGTGATCTTTGGAGGATGTCCACACTGCTCGCACAGGCATTTCCCCATAACTGCGAGCCATACGTCCAGACAGGCTTTATGATGCTTTTGTACAGTAGGACTTTATATTCCAGTTTAAGAGGGGAACGGGAGTTGATTAGCCAGTGAAGGCTGTTTGCCTTTAGCTTGATTTGAAGCTTTTTCGACTCTATGTGTTTGCCCCATGTGAGCCTTCTATCGAGGTGCACACCTAGGTATACAACATCGTTTGATTGCGGGATCTGGGTTGCATTTAAGGATAGCTGGGGACAGGTGCTTCTGTTGAGTGTGAACGTCACATGTTTACACTTTTGCTCGTTGATTTTTATGCGCCAGTTGGCCAGCCACTCTTCCACTTTAGCTAGGTGGCTTGCCAGCAGACTTGTTGCGTTAATTGGACATCGTGATTTGCTTAATATGGCCGTATCATCCGCAAAAGTACTTATTGTAAGTCGAAGGTCTGTTGGTATGTCGGCAGTGTACATTACATATAGGAGAGGACCGAGTACGCTACCCTGCGGCACTCCGGCTCCTATAGTGAACTCTTCCGTTGTGTACTCATTTTGACGAACTGTAAATACTCTGTTACTGACGTAACTTTCTAGGACTTTGTGAGTATTTGGGGAAGCATTGTCCTTATCTTGAATATAAGACCATCCAACCAAACGCGGTCAAATGCTTGGGCAACATCTAAGAAAATTGCAGAGCAGTATTCGTGGTGCTCAAACGCAGTCCGAATGTCTGAAGTTAAACGGTTGACTTGCTCAATAGTCCCGTGCTTTGCTCTAAACCAAAATTGATGTGAGGGAATGATATTTTGTGTATGGGCATCAATTTTACTGAGTAGGATCTTCTCAAATAGTTTTGACAGGCAAGGTAGCAGACTAATGGGTCTGTATGATGACGCTTGTGTTTTATCTTTTCCTGGTTTCTGAATCATTATGATTGTGGACCTCCTCCACTGAGTTGGAAAGTATCCACATCGCAGAACAGCATTGAAAAGTCTTGAGATATATGTAATGGCGGGACTTGGAAGTTCCATAATCATTTTGGGTGTAATAAGGTCATGTCCAGGAGCTTTTCTGGGACTTAGCTCTCCGATGGCGTTTTTTATTTCTAGCGAATGAACTTTGATTGGGTCAGTTTGTGCGGCGGTCAGAACCAATGGAAGTTCATAGCCATTGGTTGGAGGATTTGGCTGGAAAACATTTCTAAGGTGAAGTGCAAAGACAGTTGCCTTTTCTTCGTCGCTGCGGGCACATCTTCCTGTCTGATCTCTTAGAGGAGTGTCTACCTTTGCAGGTGGCTTTATGCTGGCGCGTGCCCTCCATAGGGGAAATTTGGTGCTTGTAGGCGATAATTTTTCGATATAACGGCTATGTGCTAGCTGCTCTTCGGCTTCGAGTGCTTTGCGAAGTACGCGTTCTGCAAGTCTCAGACGATCTAAAGCTTTGCCATTCTCTTCTTGCACGCCGCTTTTCTGTGACCAGCCGGTCAATGTAACTGTTTGTCAATCTACGATCTTGCTGAGGTGCTGTTGTTGTCGTTTGTGGGTTTGAGTGATGAGCAGCGGCAGTGATGATAGAGGTGAGGGCTTGAACAGTATTGTCGATGTCTTCTTCGCTGTTTATGGTTGGGCTCAGCTCGATGTGACTGCTTATATATTTTTTGTATTTGAGCCAGTTTGTCTTTTGTGATGTCAGTCTCCGAGGATATTCCCTAACATGGGGGCACTCCAGAAGGGTGAATATTATTGGAGAATGGTCTGACGACAAGTCGGCAAGGGCTTCTGCAGTTACCAAGTTTTGTGGAACTTTTCTTGTTATAGCAAAGTCTATAAGATCGGGTAATTTCTTTGGATCTGCTGGCCAGTATGTAGGCCTACCCGGAGATACATAGTCGAGTTTGTTTGATGCGCGCGTGAGTACGCTGTAGAGTTGCTTCCCTTTGGGATTGGTCAGTCTGGAGCCCCAGTGGGGATGTTTCGAATTATAGTCACCCGCAGCCAAGAAGCGTTGACCAAGTGTATTAAAGAACTCTATGAATTGATTTTCTGATATTGCGAAACGTGGGGGACAGTAAATCGCGGACAGAGTGATATTGCCTCGTTTAGACTCTACACGTATAGATGTGGCTTGTAGTTAGTTTTCCGAAAATCCTGATTGTGGGTAATGCTTGATGCGGCTTCTGACGAGGATGCCAGTGCCACCATGGGCTTTGCCATCTGGGTGCTTTGTGCCGTAAAATGCATACCCAGGTAATTGAAAATTGTATTGGTCCGTCAAGTGAGTTTCTCTAAGAAGCATTATGTCGATTTCATTGTCTTGGAGAAATTTTGATAACTCCACTTTATGGCGGGGAATGCCATTTGCATTCCAGAGTGAAACTCGTAGGAGAGCCATTACTTGGATTGTTGCGAAGCGAGCATTTGAATGAGAATTCCTTGTGTTCTCATTTGTTCTTGCATTGCGTTTTGCATATATACCATAAAATCCTTTAGCGTCTGCTGTAACGATAGAAACATTGTTTCTAAGCTACTATATTTTGATGGTTGTTCCGCTTGTTTTGATGACAGTGTCGGCTCACTTCGAATTTCATGCGAAACCGTAGATATGGGTGCGGGTCTATCATTTCCTAGTTTCAAGGCGCTTGCGAAAGAAACACCTTGGGTTGTAGTCGTTGGGGCAAGGGTCGATCTCGTAGCTTTGGTGAGGAAGACTTCAGGCGTCGACTGCGAGGGTGTGAACTGATTAAGGTTTCCATTGGATCGGGCAAATTCTGTGCGCGTATTAATCCTGCTCTTCAGATCTTTGTAGACTGGGCAACCTCTGTAGTTTGCAGTGTGGTTACCTCCACAGTTACTGCATTTTTTGACAGATGGATCCTCCTTGTTAGCAGGGCATGAGGCAGTGTTGTGCAGCTCTCCGCATGCTATGGGGTTCACCAAGTCTGGTAGAAATCAGACATCTTTATAGTATAGATCTCATAGAAAAGTAATGTCCAAAAAGTAGTCTTAGAAAAACGTTTTTGTTTTCAATGAAAGCTGCAAGGGTATACAAAACTTCGGCTGAGCCGAAGTTAACATTCCCCTATTTTTTTACGTTAAAAGTGTAGTAGGAAGGGCTACACTAGTCAAGGCCACTCTGGCTGTGAGTTACTTTAATCTACTATATGTAATTATTGCATTGTGATATCTATTAGAATATAAGTCTTTGCTTTATCGATATACATTCTAGCCGATGAGTATTAGGTCACACTGTTATCGGTAAGCGCTAGCTATTGCGAATAAACCCAAGCCGACTCAGTCCTGATCGAGCGCCGAAATAGAGTGGAAGTTGTTTTAGAGTGGAAGTGTGTTATCTGTTGCCACCAAGTCATTTGTCTCCCACAAAAGCTCCTAAAAGCTAATGTCAAAAGGATTTTTTTTTTCCTCCCTATATGCCTCTCATTCTCACACTCTCTTTTTCTTTGGCTGGGCAAATGCAGTTACACCTGCTGCCATTTTCTTTTTGCTTCTGTTTTGTTTTGATTTTCAACGACATCCACCCCTTACGCTATGTGATTGTTGTTGTTTCTTGTGCGTCACTTCAAGCCAAATTACAATTAAGTGCAACAATTTACATATTTTAAAAAATGTACATATGTATATAATATCAATAAATTTTTACTCAATACATCAGCTGTTCAGTGCATTTTTATGTATTTGTATGTACACCGGTCTCGAAAAAAATTTGGCTTGACGAATATTTATCCACTTATGAAGTGTTGAATAATTTTGAACTGATGTTTGTAACGCATAGAAGAAATTATCTCTGATCACAAAATGACGAGCTTCTTGATCAGAATGACGAGCTGAGTCGATTGAGCTTTATCCGTTCATCTGTCCGTCCGTCCGTCTGCCGGTTTCTACGCAAACTCAGTTTTAAAGCTATCGAGCTGAAATTTTGCACAGTCACGTCAGACATTATATTTTCGAATGAGTTCAAATTTAAACTCGTTGGACGCCATGGCTCCCGCAGAGAGCGCAGTAAAACAAGAAAACGATATTCCGAAAAATGCTTCAATGCCACCGTAAAATAAACGTATAAAACTGACTCGCTTTTAATGATTCCAAGGCAAGGTCAATGCAAAAAAGTGTAAAGGAAATATTCTCAGTAGAGTTGTACTTCGTATCGAATTTGTTACTGAGAGAGAACAAAAACCGCCAGTTATGGATGATTTTTTAACTTGGACTGGATTTACACGGTGAAGTTATTTAGCTGTTTCCCTGGGAAAATATGATGAAACTTAGTGTCTTTAACTACTTTTAATTTTTTGGTCTCGGTGGACCTTTCGGTGGAAATGTCCATATACTCGAAAATGCTTCCTTCTGGCTGTTACATACTTTTGCACAAACCCTAAATACTCTGTGTATCTCTGATTTCAGTTTTAGATTTCGATTAAATTGTGCGGAATAGTTCAATTCCGAACTCTTCCTCTGAACTCAACTTTCCTGATGGCTGGAAGCTTCCAGCAAATTCTTGAATACTTTTTGGATATCAGATCCTCTTACCTATATGAATCAGTAATATACATAAAAACAATTGGGCTGCTAGGGTAATGGCCTGCACTTTTGCTTAAAATTACACTTAATTCTTTCACCTTGAAAGTGTGTACATTTTCAAAAAAAAACATCAAAATCTTAACGAAAATGCCTATTCATCCTTACTTCATGACGTTGTAACGAACCTTTGCAGCTGGGCGTACCTCAGGGGTGCTAGGGGATTGCTTCAACAAATTTATATTGAAGAATTTCCCGAAATAAGAAGACAACGATTTAAATGTACTTAAGTCTATATTTGGGTTGGTGTAAATTACTTAGTAATAAGCCTTAGGCTAAGTTCACAATTCTTCATACACTTCAGTTCTTAATTCGACCGTTCGCGCTTGCTCCCGTACCGAATTCGAAGTACTCGCTTAGTTCCTAGTGCCACGTTCGCCTTCGTCGTGCAAATCGCCTCGACCCCGCACGACTTTCGCACTACACACTGGCTACCGTTGACCTTCTAGCAAATTACCGTCGAGCCAATCGCTTCGACTTCCCGCAAGCTTCCGTCACTATGCCTTCTCGGTTACCGTTCGCTCGCACTTAGGTTCACAGAAATAACTGCCGCTCCACGCACTCGTACTTCACCAACTGTCCCGTCTTCTGGGCAGCCGCTCCTTATATAGCTGCTCCGTAGGCCCCGTTCCGCTGCTCCAAGCAGGGCCTGTGTGAACCCAGACACCGTTATGTGTTTCAAACGGGGCCTGCCTGGCATCATTTGCCTCTGCTGCTGTCTCTCGACCGGGGCCTTCCGCTGCTGCTGCTGCTCCATCGAGGCCTTTCGCTGCTGTCGCTAAAACGGGACTTCCGCTGCTTTCGCGCTGCCTAGCAACACAAACTGTCTGGTTGCAGCCGTCGAGAACCTTCTGTCCCGTTGGTTTTTGCGTCTCTCAGCCAATCCCCGCTCGCCGCCGTTCTCCAGCTACGGTTCCGTTAGAAGCAAGGCCTTTGCCTCTCAGGCCACGGCCCTTGCTCTCCAACTCTCCACAGATCGCTCTTTCACTCTGAGAGCGAGCTTTCCCACACTTCGCAGTGCTACCCTGTAATCACCGGCTTGTGAGGAGTTACTCCTCACAGCTTTCCCCCACTTCGCAGTGCTACCCTGTAATCACCGGCTTGTGAGGAGTTACTCCTCACAACGTATACTTTTATCGACCACTGTACTGCATCAACTGTTCAGCGCATCTACATTTCTTCTCTGTATGTGTTTAATTTTTGTGTTTTCAGTTAAATGACGCGAGCTTTTGGCTGTTATCGCTCTTGTGTTTTGTTTTCGGTATTTGTTATTTTTGTTTTTGCGTTGCCTTGAAGTCTGCCAACGACGTCAGCGTCAGCAGGTCTTCCTTGGTTATTTAACTTTAACGTAAATAAAGCAACTGTCATGTGCATGTTGTAGTTCAACACATTTTGGAGTCTGTCGCATGAGAGATATTTTAATACGTGGGCACGTGAAAAATAGTATGCGTAAGCGAGGCAAAAATTAGTATGCGTAAGCGAGGCAGCAGCAGCAGTAAATATATACCCACTCGACAATTTCTCGTATGTATCCGGACCTACGAGAACTACGATAGTTTCTCTTATAATCGAAATCCGTTTTTCTTAAGAGATGCGGGTTTCAAACGGACATTAGCTATTTTTTCTCTATTTGTGACAGCAGCAACGAAGAGAAATAAAGGAAAACGAAAAATGTACAGAAAGTCAGAGCCGAAACAATAACAACACAACGCACTTTTCGGAAGTCAAATGTTGTTTTTGTTGGCATTGTCGAATTACGATACAGAATAAACTAAAATAAATATATGTACAAAACTAACAAAAATGCCTAGTATTCATTTTTGAAACAAAATGAAATGAAACAAAGCATTTTTTCAACTATCGCGAAACTAAACGTTTGCAACACATTTTCAGATCCGTTCTCGACACTTTCTCGATAGCGAAAACGTATTGGCAACGGATTAGTTTTCGATCCGTTTTCGCTATCGAGAAAGTGTCGAGAACAGATCCGAAAACGGATATCGAGAACTTATGTTTTGCTGCCACAAACTGAGCGACAGGTAATACTATTTCGGACCGAGAACGGAACACATTCTCGATAGTTTTGTGAGAGAAACCTTCGAGAAAATGTCGAAAACGGATCCGTTCTCGATACCGCTTGTCGGGTGGGTATGAGCAACGACTACACAGCAGCATCAAAACATATACGTATGTATGTAGATGTATGTATATATGAGCAACTACTACACAGCAAAGTGATAGCCAACAATATTTTAGGACAAATTTTTATTTATCGATTCATATTGGATCGTTGTGGGTGTGCACCTTAAATGATAAGTATTTAAGAAACTCAAGTCGACTCGTAGGTCTTTATTCATATAATCAAACTAGCAAATAAACCCGGCTTGCTTCGCTACGCCGCCGTCGGTTAAGCTATTTTAACCGAGAGTATCAGTTTTCTTTTCCGACTTGGGGGTGGATTTCACATATTGGAACATATTTGACCGTATCTTACATACATCGGCTCAAAGCAGAGATTAACTCTTATGCCTCTCCCGCGGTTAAAAATAAAGACTCTCCTGACATTTCCGATCTTAGTGGTGAACTTTTCAAATTTAAAGCTTACAAACCCAATTTGATAAAGAACGGCCCACAAATAAGGATTGGCCTTGAACACACATTTTGGGACATTTTCCACCAGTTCTCCAACCATTCCTCAAAGTTGCATTGCATCCGGAAGAACGCTATAATTTTTCAAATTTCCCAGTTTGTGCACCATTTTCCGTCCATTTCTTCAACTTAGAAACATTCCCTGGCAAGCGTCTTGCCAATCCCCAAAGTTTCACCAAGATTAAAAATTTTGCAAATATTGCGGTTTTTGGACCATTTTCCACCTCCAAGTCCACCTACAGGTCCACCTACAGGCCCACCTCCATTGCCACGTCCATGGCCACCTCCATGGACACCTCCATGGCCACCTCCATGGCCACCTCCATAGCCACCACCATAGCCACCTCCATGGACACCTCCATGGACACCTCCATGGCCACCTCAATGGCCACCTCCATGGCCACGTCAATGGGCACCTTCAGGTCCACGTCCATTTCCACTTTTACGTACAGGTTCAGTGCCACGTCCAGGTCGAGGTCCAGGTCCCGCACACAGCCAATGAAAAACGGAAGTCCAAGTTACTGTTGTTTCGTTATTTCTTATACTATCCTTACAAACCAAGTTTAAAGCCAATCGTATGAAAATAGGTTTTTGTCTGCTGAGTTTTCCGACCCTAAGGTCAAATTTTCCAACTTCAGAAAACAGCATTACAAATTAAATCACTTACTATCCTTACAAACCGAATTCTAAGTCAATGGGATGAAAAAAAAGATTTTGCATATCGAATTTCTCGGGAATTTTCCTTGCGCGCAGATTTTTCGAAATCGGGAAAATACGTGTCCAATTATTTATCATACTTTGCTTACAAACCGAAATTCAAGTCAATCGGACGACAAATAAAATTCTCACCATACAGACTTTTCCGACGCTTTTTCGGGGAATTTTCCAATTTCCCATCATCGAAAAATCACATTTCAATTCATTTCGCTTACTATCCTTACAAACAGAATTTCAAATCAATCCGATGAATAATAGATTTTTGCATATCGAATTTCCTGGGTATTTTCATTGCGGGCTGATTTTTCAAAATCGGGAAAAAACGTGTCCAATTATTTCGTATACTTCGCGTACAAACCCAGTTTCAAGTCAATGGGATGAAAAAAAAATTTTCCCAATGCAAACTTTTCCGACGCTTTACTTGGAATTTTCCCACCCTACGGTCGAATTCTCCAGCATCGGAAAATCACATTTCAATTTATTTCATTTACTGTCCTACACCATTTCCTCTCTATACAAACCGAATTTCAAGTCAATCGGATGAAAAATAAAATTTTCCCTATACAAATTTTCCGACGCTTTTCCGGGTGGAATTTTCCAAAACCGATGAATAATAGATTTTTGCATATCGAATTTCCTGGGTATTTTCATTGCGGGCTGATTTTTCGAAATCGGGAAAAAACGTGTCCAATTATTTCGTATACTTCGCTTACAAACCCAGTTTCAAGTCAATGGGATGAAAAAAAAATTTTCCCAATGCAAACTTTTCCGACGCTTTTCCTGGAATTTTCCCACCCTACGGTCGAATTCTCCAGCATCGGAAAATCACATTTCAATTTATTTCATTTACTGTCCTTACAAACCGAATTTCAAGTCAATCGGATGAAAATTAGATTTTTGCAAATCGAATTTCCCGAGAATTTTCCTTGTGGGCGGCTTTTCCGAGATCGGGAAAACAAGTGTCCAATTATTTTGCATACTATGCTTACAAACCGAATTTCAAGTCAATCGGATGAAAAATAAAATTTTCCCTATACAAATTTTCCGACGCTTTTCCGGGTGGAATTTTCCAAAACCCAGTCTTGGTACGCACTTTCACCACATAAGGAAACTCCTGTCCAAATTTCAGCCTTCTATCTCTTACCGTTTAGGCTGTGCGATGATTGCCAATCAGTCAGTCAGTCAGTCAGGACAAACTTTTTTATATATAGAGACTAGCAAATATCCCGGCTTGCTTCGCTGCGCCGCCGTCAGTTAAGCTATTTTAACCGATAAGAGTATCAGTTTTTCTTTTCCGACTTGGGGGTGGATTTCACAAATCGGAAAATATTGGACCGTATCTTACATACATCGGCTGAAAGCAGAGATTAACTCTTATGCCCCTTCCGTGGTTAAAAATAAAGTCTCTCCTGACATTTCCGATCTTGGTGGTGAACTTTTTAAATTTAAAGCTTACATACACTATTTGATAAAGATCGGCCTACAAATAACATTTTCTACCAATTCTCCAACCATTCTTCAAAGTTGCGTTGCATCCGGATGAACGCTATAACTTTTCAAATTTCGCAGATTGTGCACCATTTTCCGCCCATTTCTTCTGCTTAAAAACCTTCCGGGCAAGCGTCTAGCCAATCCCCAAAGTTTCACCGAGATTAAGAATTTTGCAAATATTGCGGTTTTTGGACCATTTTCCACCTCCATGTCCACCTCCATGGCCACCTCCATGGCCACCTCCATGGCCACCTCCATGGCCACCTCCATGGCCACCTCCATGGCCACCCCGCCACCACCATGGACACCCATGGCCACCTCCATGGCCACCTCCATGGCCACCTCCATGGCCACCTCCATGGCCACCTCCATGGCCACCTCCATGGTTACCTCCATGGCCACCTCAATGGCCACTTTGGCCTTTCAGGTCCACGTCCACTTCCACGTCCAGGTCCAGTGCCAGCCCAGGCGAGGCCAGGCCCGCACACAGCCAGTACAATGAAAACGAGCCCGAGTTACTGTTATTTCGTTATTTCTTATACTATCCTTACAAACCAAGTTTAAAGCCAATCGTATGAAAATAGGTTTTTGTCTGCTGAGTTTTCCGACCCTAAGGTCAAATTTTCCAACTTCAGAAAATAACATTACAAATTATATCACTTACTATCCTTACAAACCGAATTTCAAGTCAATCGGATGAAAAAAAAGATTTTGCATATCGAATTTCCCGGGAATTTTCCTTGCGCGCAGATTTTTCGAAATCGGGAAAATACGTGTCCAATTATTTATCATACTTTGCTTACAAACCGAAATTCAAGTCAATCGGACGACAAATAAAATTCTCACCATACAGACTTTTCCGACGCTTTTCCGGGGAATTTTCCAATTTCCCATCATCGAAAAATCACATTTCAATTCATTTCACTTACTATCCTTACAAACAGAATTTCAAATCAATCCGATGAATAATAGATTTTGGCATATCGAATTTCCCGGGTATTTTCCTTGCGGGCAGATTTTCCGAAATCGGGAAAAAACGTGTCCAATTATTTCGTATACTTCGCTTACAAACCCAGTTTCAAGTCAATAGGATGAAAAAAAAATTTTCCCAATGCAAACTTTTCCGACGCTTTTCCTGGAATTTTCCCGACCCTACGGTCGAATTTTCCAGCATCGGAAAATCATTTCAATTTATTTCATTTACTGTCCTTACAAACCGAATTTATAAGTCAATCGGATGAAAAATAGATTTTTGCATATCGAATTTCCCGAGAATTTTCCTTGTGGGCGGATTTTCCGAAATCGGGAAAACAAGTGTCCAATTATTTCGCATACTATGCTTACAAACCGAATTTCAAGTCAATCGGATGAAAAATAAAATTTTCCCCATACAAACTTTTCCGACGCATTTCCCGACCGTCGAATTTTCCAGATCGAAATATCATTTTCATTCGATTTCATAAAATTTTCATATCGAATTTTCCGAGAATCCTGGGCGGATTGTCCAAATCGGTCCATTTTTTCGATACTTCCTTACAAACCGAGTTTCAAGTCAATCGGATGAAAAATAAAATTTTCCCCATACAAACTTTTCCGACGCTTTTCCGGGAATTTTCCGACCCTACGGTCGAATTTTCCAGCATCGGAAAATCACATTTCAATTTATTTCACTTACTGTCCTTACAAACCGAATTTCAAGTCAATCGGATGAAAAATAGATTTTTGCATATCGAATTTTCCGAGAATTTTCCTTGTGGGCGGATTTTCCGAAATCGGGAAAACAAGTGTCCAATTATTTTGCATACTATGCTTACAAACCGAATTTCAAGTCAATCGGATGAAAAATAAAATTTTCCCCATACAAACTTTTCCGACGCTTTTCCGGCTTTTCCGGGTGGAATTTTCCAAAACCCCGTCTTAGTACGCACTTTCACCACATAAGGAAACTCCTGTCCAAATTTCAGCCTTCTATCTCTTACCGTTTAGGCTGTGCGATGATTGCCAATCAGTCAGTCAGTCAGTCAGGACAAACTTTTTTATATATATAGAGACTAGCAAATATCCCGGCTTGCTTCGCTGCGCCGCCGTCAGTTAAGCTATTTTAACCGATAAGAGTATCAGTTTTTCTTTTCCGACTTGGGGGTGGATTTCACAAATCGGAAAATATTTGACCGTATCTTACATACATCGGCTGAAAGCAGAGATTAACTCTTATGCCCCTTCCGCGGTTAAAAATAAAGTCTCTCCTGACATTTCCGATCTTGGTGGTGAACTTTTCAAATTTAAAGCTTACAAACACAATTTGATAAAGATCGGCCAACAAATAACATTTTCCACCAATTCTCCAACCATTCCTCAAAGTTGCATTGCATCCGGATGAACGCTATAATTTTTCAAATTTCGCAGATTGTGCACCATTTTCCGCCCATTTCTTCTGCTTAAAAACCTTCCGGGCAAGCGTCTAGCCAATCCCCAAAGTTTCACCGAGATTAAGAATTTTGCAAATATTGCGGTTTTTGGACCATTTTCGTCACCTCCATCACTAACCCGAATGTTTCCATGTCCACCGCTATGGTACACCTATCTATCGGCCACCTCCATGGCCACCTCTATCGCCAACGCTATCGTTACCATGTCGATCGACCCCGCATGTTCCTTATGGTTACCTCTTCGCACCGTATCGTACAGCCGTTACGCTCATCGTTACCGCACGCTATCGTTATCGTTATCCATCGTCCACATCCATGTCGTTATCGTCCAGTGCCATCTCCAGGTGATCGTTATCGGTCCCGCCCACAGCTAGTCACAATCGTAAACGGCAACCCGCTACGTTACTGTTATTTCGTTATTTCTTATACTATCCTTACAAACCAAGTTTAAAGCCAATCGATAAATGAAATAGGTTTTTGTCTGCTGAGTTTTCCGACCCTAAGGTCAAATTTTCCAACATCAGAAAATAACATTTCAAATTATTTCACTTACTATCCTTACAAACCGAATTTCAAGTCAATCGGATGAAAAAAAGATTTTTGCATATCGAATTTCCCGAATTTTCCTCGGCCGATTTTCCGAAATCGGGAAAACACGTGTCCAATTATTTCTGCATACTTTGCTTACAAACCGAGTTTCAAGTCAATCGGATGAAAAATAAAATTTTTCCCATACAAACTTTTCCGACTCTTTTCCGGGAAATTTCCGACCCTACGGTTGAATTTTCCATCAGCGGAAAATCGCATTTCAATTTATTTCACTTACAGTCCTTACAAACCGAATTTCAAGTCAATCGGATGAAAAATAGATTTTTGCATATCGAATTTTCCGAGAATTTTCCTTGTGGGCGGATTTTCCGAAATCGGGAAAACACGTGTCCAATTATTTCGCATACTTTGCTTACAAACCGAGTTTCAAGTCAATCGGATGAAAAATAAAATTTTTCCCATACAAACTTTTCCGACTCTTTTCCGGGAAATTTCCGACCCTAAGGTTGAATTTTCCATCAGCGGAAAATCGCATCTCAATTTATTTCACTTACAGTCCTTACAAACCGAATTTCAAGTCAATCGGATGAAAAATAGATTTTTGCATATCGAATTTTCCGAGAATTTTCCTTGTGGGCGGATTTTCCGAAATCGGGAAAACACGTGTCCAATTATTTTGCATACTATGCTTACAAACCGAATTTCAAGTCAATCGGATGAAAAATAAAATTTTCCCCATACAAACTTTCCCGACGCTTTTCCGGCTTTTCCGGGTGGAATTTTCCAAAACCCCGTCTTAGTACGCACTTTCACCACATAAGGAAACTCCTGTCCAAATTTCAGCCCTCTAGCTTTTACCGTTTAGGCTGTGCGATGATTGCCAATCAGTCAGTCAGTCAGTCAGTCAGTCAGTCAGGACAAACTTTTTTATATATATAGAGACTAGCGTATCACCCGGCGCGCTTCGCCGCTGTCAAGCCGCTGTCAGTATGGACTTGATGATCAGTTTAATAATTGGTATGTGCTGGAAATTGCCGATTGTTTTGCAGTGTGTGTGTAAGCAAATTCGACGGCTATTTGCGTGCATGTGTTTGATCGTAGCAAACTTGCTCTCTTTTTCTCTCTCTCTCTCGTTCTCTGTACACATGACCGAGCGCAAACCACCCCCGTTGAGTCTGTTGAATTGTTTTTGTTTGTGGATTTGCCAAATACGGCAGGAGAGAATTTTTAAAAAAGCGGCTAGAAGTCACTTGAAAGATTTTGATTGTTTGAATGAACCAAAAATGAAGACGATCTTGCTTAATTAATTTAAAGAGAAAGTTTGATTTAAGAAATAAAAAAACAATTTCTCTGTGTTGGTAACAGATAGAGGTTTGACATGTATGGGACATATGCTTCTTTTACTTGCAGGCAGATCAAGTTTATTTTCAATTTTCGGCACCGCCCCCGCAATTTGAGAAAAACGTCATATCAGTCACTGTTTTAAAGATAGAAGGGTCGTTTCTTCTGGACATGTTTTCTAGGTAAAATTATTTATCGACTTGCCAAAGGAATCATAATGATCGGATGAAAGGTTGTCGAGATATGAGCAAAAGAGTGTTGGAAGCAGTATCGCTGCTTACTGCTGCCACTGCAGCATCAAAATTCATACTGAGCGTACACTTTCGTTGGTACAGAGTATATACGGGCTTGACCGACTTTATTTCATGTTAATAAGAGTTAGTTTTTTTTAGAAACCCAAATTTGTTTTAGTGGCTTTGGCAAACGTCACATACTGACCATTTACGGTGTTGGCAAACTTTCAGTTTGTTGTGTAGCTTTGCTTTAAGTTCAGTAAATACTACAGCGTATCACTCGGCGCGCTTCGCAGCTGTCAAGCCCAGTATTTCAAAAACAGATTCAGTTATCATTATCATTATCATTATCACTATCACTATCACTATCACTATCACTATCACTATCACTATCATTATCATTATCATTATCATTATCATTATCATTATCACTATCACTATCATTATCACTATCACTATCATTATCCTATCTATCACTATCTATCTATCTATCTATATCATTATATATCTATTTATCTTATCTTATCGTTATCGTTATCGTTATCGTTATCGTTATCGTTATCGTTATCGTTATCGTTATCGTTATCGTTATCGTTATCGTTATCGTTATCGTTATCGTTATCGTTATCGTTATCGTTATCTATCGTTATCTTCATCGCTATCGTTATCGTTATCGTTATCGTCGTCGCTAGACAATCGTTATCGTAATCGTGTCGAACTATTTCGCATATTTTGCTTATAAACCGAGCTTCAAGTCAACCGAAAAAAAAAATTTCTCCCATACAAACTTTTCTGTCGCTTTTCCGGGAGTTTTCCGACCCTAGTGCCAAATTTTCCAACATTGGAAAATGACAGCTCAATTTATTTCACTTACTATCCTTACAAACCGAATTTCAAGTCAATCGGATGAAAAATAGAGATTTGCATATCGAATTTTCCGGGAATTTTCCTTGTGGGCGGATTTTCCGAAATCGGGAAAGCACGTGCCCAATTATTTTGCATACTTAGCTTATAAACCGACTTTCAAGTCAATCGGATCAAAAACAAATTTTCCCCATACAAACTTTTGTGACGCTTTTCCAGAAATTTTCCGACCCTACGGTCGATTTTTCCAACATCGAAAAATGGCATCTCAATTTATTTCACTTACTATCCTTACAAACCGAATTTCAAGTCAATCGGATTGAAAATAGATTTTTGCATATCGAATTTTCCAAGAATTTTCCTTGTGGGCGGATTTTCCGAAATCGGGAAAACACGTGTCCAATTATTTCGCATACTTTGCTTACAAACCGAGTTTCAACACAATCGGATGAAAAATAAATTTTCCCATAGAAACTTTTCGGACGCTTTTCCGGGAATTTTCCGACCCTAAGGTCAAATTTTCCAACATCGGAAAATGGCATCTCAATTTATTTCACTTACTATCCTTACAAACCGAATTTCAAGTCAATCGGATGAAAAATAGAGATTTGCATATCGAATTTTCCAAGAATTTTCCTTGTGGGCGGATTTTCCGAAATCGGGAAAACACGTGTCCAATTATTTCGCATACTTTGCTTACAAACCGAGTTTCAACACAATCGGATGAAAAATAAATTTTCCCATAGAAACTTTTCGGACGCTTTTCCGGGAATTTTCCGACCCTAAGGTCAAATTTTCCAACATCGGAAAATGGCATCTCAATTTATTTCACTTACTATCCTTACAAACCGAATTTCAAGTCAATCGGATGAAAAATAGATTTTTGCATATCGAATTTTCCGAGAATTTTCCTTGTGGGCGGATTTTCCGAAATCGGGAAAACACGTGTCCAATTATTTTGCATGCTATGCTTACAAACCGAATTTCAAGTCAATCGGATGAAAAATAAAATTTTTCCCATACAAACTTTCCCGACGCTTTTCCGGCTTTTCCGGGTGGAATTTTCCAAAACCCCGTCTTAGTACGCACTTTCACCACATAAGGAAACTCCTGTCCAAATTTCAGCCCTCTAGCTCTTACCGTTTAGGCTGTGCGATGATTGCCAATCAGTCAGTCAGTCAGTCAGTCAGTCAGTCAGTCAGTCAGTCAGTCAGGACAAACTATTTTATATATAGAGAGATAGCCCATATGTAGAATACATATGTTGAATTTTCTGGTTGATTATTGAACTATAATCAAATCGACCTTGAGCCTGCTAAAATTCACTTTGTGAATAAAAAAAGTTATCTATGGGATTGTGGACACTTTGCTAAAAAGTCGATTTTGACTTCCAAAATAGAAGGTTGCAATGATGCAATGTTAAGGCAGAAGCAAAACCTTCAAGAGGAAAAAAATTTTTAAATGAAAGGCAAACCAAAAAACAGCCACCAGCATAACGTACTCGTAAAAATAAGAAAATATAAGACTTTTCATTGATATATATACTCGCAGACAGAGGTGCACAGTGTAAGTTTGTTTTTCAAAAAGAAGATTAAGTAACAGCAGAGGAAGCATCTCCGACCCTAAAGTATATGTATTCTTGATCATCATCAACAGCCGAGTCGATGTAGCCATGTGTTCAGTGAAATGAACATCCTTTACCCAACAATTACCCATTGAAAATGGGAAAAGGGGAGATCATTAAGTTGTGAAAAAGTATGTAAAAGGGAGAAGGTAACATTTCCGACCCTATAAGTATATACACCCAGAAAAAGTAGAACGAATAACGTTCTTAAAAAAAATTTATTCATTCTTGTTTTAAAATTTTGCTCTTGAAATCCAGAGCTAAATTCGATCTATTAGGTGTTTTTAGGCTAGGAGTATGAGAAGAAGTAGCTGAGAGAGGAGACACGCTTTGTTTTGAGAGAATAGCAGCGATGAACCCACTCTCACTGACCATGTTTTTTTAGCGAGGAGGGTGTGTGGGAAACGATGTTCAAAGGACGATGCTCAAGGCATTGTATCATGGTGTTGTTGTCTAAGCGGTGGTGTCTGTGAGTGCAGTCTTTCGAGATCGAGTTCGAGTCACAGTAAAGATAAGCAAAATAAAATAAAAAATAAATTTACAATAAATGCAGGTGATTTGGTACCAACACTCACCCCCACCAACCCCGAAATTCCCAGGCAGCCCCTCCCCTCCGAAATCACCCTAAATTCCACTCCAATTCCACTCGGTTTTTACTCTTATCGAACTATTAGTGAAATTTCCTGATCCAAAGTGAAATTCTATTTTTTTTCTCTGAGTGTATGGATGAAAATTTGCTAATGGAAGCTTATTATATGAAAAAAGTTTACCCCAAGTTTTGTGATTAAACGGGTCTATCGGGAGCACGCTAATCTTTATTTTAGTCATCCTAAAACACTCATGTTTGCCTAAATATCTATGAAATATTTAGTTTATATAACTGCGCTAAGGTTCATCTGTCACTATCTAGTTGATCCCCAAACATACATACAGTAAGCGCATTAATATGTAAACTTACTGCGTAAGCTATTTTCTGTTCTTTTCTAGTTATAAGTTTTGCTTTTTTCCAGTCTTTTTCGCCTTAACTCAAATCAATCGCTCAACTTATGCACTGGTCCCCCACCCGCTAACAACAATTATTGAGACAAAATAAACACATTGTTAAGGCTAATAATGACACTTTCAATTTTTAGGAGTCGATTTTGTGTATCATCTCCAGCCTCTTCAAAAACATTGAACGTTGAATTCAAGCATATTCTTATTCTCTTACACCAACGACATTTCCCCATAGACGAAAAATGGCGAAAATAATTGTCTCTAAAAAATTGAAAGAGTGTCATTTTCGTACCAACCAAGCCAACCCTTTTTAAACTTGCAGATGGTATATATTTAAATTGGCTCAGTCGTTTGTAACACCCTTAAAAGGAACCAACTCCGACTACCTAAAATACTATATATGTAGGATATACTTTGCTTACGAGTTACAAGCATGTCCATCCCTGATAATCTTACGAATCCCTAGACAATAACGTAACATAATAACGTAAAATTATGCAGTACGACAAAGAACGATGAAAAGACGCAAAGGAGAACGCGAACGTCAATCGGCAGCGGGAAGGCGGCCAGCGGTCTGGAGGAAGTTGAACCGTGGCAGCCATTAAGAAAGACGCCACTTGAAACTAAGTAGAGTAAAAGCCAGTGACTCGGAAGCCGCGATGCCGGTTGAGCTAAAACGATGAACAAGACGAATTTCACATACTTACTAACAACTTTAATGATCACATTTAATAAATATTATCATTTAATAAAAACCATATACAAGGTGGGCCAAAAGAAGTCTGGAAGACTCAAAGAAGTCACTATAAAGAGGTAAATATATATATTCTACATCTGTCTAGTCCACAAATGTCAAAACAATTCTGACTTTGTGGCTATTTGTAAAAATAAGAGCATCTTCCAATAGGGTGACTTCTTTTGGCCCCCAGCTCTTTTTTATTTATCTATATATTTTGTACTCTGCCATCAAGGTACATAGAGTATAATAAGTTTGTGGAAAAGTATGTAACAGCTAGGAGGTAACATCTCCAACCCATAAAGTATATAGCATCAACAGCCGAGTCGATATAGCCATGTCCGTCTGTCTGTCCCTATATGAACGCACAGATCTCAGAGATGGTTAGAGATAGAGGTTTGACATGTATGGGACTTATGCTTCTCATACTTGCAGGCAGATCAAAGTTTATTTTTAATTTGCCACGACCCCTCCCACCCCCGCATAGTGGAAAAAACGTAATATCTCCCACAGTTTTATAGATAGAAGGTTCGTTCTGGACATATTTTAGTAATCAGGATTAGTTATCGATCCGCCAAAGATGGTAAAGATCGGATGAACTTGTTAGTAAAGATATGAGCAAACGAAACTTCAATCTATCTGGCGCTCATGCAATAACAACAAAACACATACATATGTATGTAGATGTATACTACTAAGTAAATTATAAGTACATAGGTATCGTCTTTCTTATTTGTGATATTGCTCGACTATTACCGAATACAGCCCTGCCAATCGATAATATTTTGAAAGGTTACAGTGTTGCAAAACATTTAAAAAAAAAACGAAAGCAGAGACCCCGTTTTATGGTGCTAGGCTTAAATTTGTGCCGAATGAGCGCTTTTGTTGTGGTCAAAATAATAAGTACACTTAAGTTATTTTATCAATTTTAAAGGATCAAACAAAAATTGGGCTAAGGTATGTTGATTTTTATTGACTCCTTAAATATTTAAGTACATCAAATAAAAATTTATCTAGATGGGCCGCAGAAAGCATTTGTACAGCTGAAGAAATAAAGATTGCTGTGAATCTTCAGAAAACGAAATCTCTCCGGGAAATAGCAAAAAAGCCTTGGACGTTCAGTATGTTTTGTTCAGAGTGCCTTAAAATCAAAGTCCTTGGTGAAAAACAGAAACGAAGAGGAAATCGTAACACACAACGGATACCGCATCGTAAGTCTCGCAAAAAGGATCCTTTCATGTCTTTAAAGGCGATCAGCAGTGAAATTGACAATGAAATATCATCCCGATCGGTTCGTCGTAGACTGAAGAAGCTAACCTAGGACGTATAGCTAGAAATGTTCCATTACTTCGAGGAAAAAATTTTCAGATGAGGGAACAGGTTGCCAAAAATCATTTAGCTTGGTCTGGAGCACATGTTTATGGAGCGACGAGACAAATAAATCTTTTGGAAATGACTCCAGAAGATAATGCGACCCCAAAGGCGCGAGAACTGACGTCCAGTACACAAAGAAGACCGTAAAGCTTACGGAGGCTGGATCTATAATGGTTTTGGGCTGTTTTCTTAGGCGTTGGTCCAATACATACATATCTGATACCTTGACCCGATTTGGTTATAAGAGGATATATTGGCCCGCATATCTTTACCATATGCTGAAGAAAATATACCCGCGAGATGGGTCTTTCAACAAGACAACGACCCCTAAACACACCTCAAAAGTTAGTCAAGACTGGTTTACGAGAAAATGGGGTAAATGTTATGAGTTGGCCAAGTCAGTCTCAGACTTAAATCCTATAGAACACTTTTGGGGGAGAATTAAAACGTCGAATTGGGACAAAAACTTTTCGAAATGCCGAAGAATTGTGGTAATATGTCCAAAAAACCTGGTACGAGATTCCAGTGCCCACTTGTCGCAAACTTATTGCTAGCATGCCCAAAAGAATCGCAAGAAGTCCTACAAAATAAGGGTGGATATACAGGATTTTAGCATAAGTTTACACATACTAAGAAAAAGTGGAAAAAGTTAATAAGTTTTAAGTTTTTACGTTGTAGAGATGATGTACTTATTATTTTGGCCAACCTTTTTTATTTTTTAGACTTAATCGATCCCAACATTTTTATTTGAATAGAAAAATAACTGTTATTTTTTATTATCTCTAATATGTTTGAAAACTAAATCTTTTATCTTTTTCCTTATGTTAATAAAAGAAGTTATACGAGACATTTAAGAAACCTCATCGTGTACGTTATTATTTTGGCCAGTAGTGTATGTATAATGAGCAACAAAATTTTAGGACAAATTTTATTTAACCATTCATTTGGATCGTTGTGGATTGTGATATTCATATAAAAATTCCACCATTTAAATGAATTAAGCCTGCAAATATATTGTCTGAGTAATTCCAACAACGAAGTGCTATACAAACCTAACAGCTATGGCTAGCTTATTAGATCCAACTCTCCCCCTTCCTTTCCACATACACAATATTGAGAGAGAAGTGAGATGGTCGCGGGAAAAATATATCGCCCGATACCCATCGACTACTAAGGCAGGATTGTTTAAATTGCAAATAATAAAAAATAGTTTAGTTCCTTGATTCTAACATAATATCAAGCAATCACGAATGATGTTAAGTCATTCTGGTCACTCCGGAGTCCGCGTAGTTTCGATGTACGCCCATCTCTAGCTCTGTCTAACAAATGCAAAGGTTTTTTTAGTCTGCACGGCGCGTGACCAATCCTCTCCCTCTCCTAATTATACTCTGTTACCAAGTACAGCAGGTATAATAAGTTTGTCTAAAGGTATGTAACAGCACCTTAAATGATAAGTATTTAAGAAACTCAAGTCGACTCATCCAGGTCTTTATTCATATATCGACCCCATTGCTATTGCAATGGCCTCCTCGTGGTGTTCCCTGGATACCGATTTTATATAATATAATCGGGAGCAAATGCGACGGCGACCCCAACTGGTACAGGGTATAATATAGTCGGGCTTGACCGACTTTCTTCCACTGTTGATTGTAGCCTTCTGTCCGTATTTCTGTTCCTATAGGCAAACAGAAATCACAAACATTAACTTAACATATACATTACTAGCGTATCACCCGGCGCGCTTCGCCGCTGTCAAGCCGCTGTCAGTATGGACTTGATGATCAGTTTAATAATTGGTATGTGCTGGAAATTGCCGATTGTTTTGCAGTGTGTGTGTAAGCAAATTCGACGGCTATTTGCGTGCATGTGTTTGATCGTAGCAAACTTGCTCTCTTTTTCTCTCTCTCTCTCTCGTTCTCTGTACACATGACCGAGCGCAAACCACCCCCGTTGAGTCTGTTGAATTGTTTTTGTTTGTGGATTTGCCAAATACGGCAGGAGAGAATTTTTAAAAAAGCGGCTAGAAGTCACTTGAAAGATTTTGATTGTTTGAATGAACCAAAAATGAAGACCTTGCTTAATTAATTTAAAGAGAAAGTTTGATTTAAGAAATAAAAAAACAATTTCTCTGTGTTGGTAACAGATAGAGGTTTGACATGTATGGGACATATGCTTCTTTTACTTGCAGGCAGATCAAGTTTATTTTCAATTTTCGGCACCGCCCCCGCAATTTGAGAAAAACGTCATATCAGTCACTGTTTTAAAGATAGAAGGGTCGTTTCTTCTGGACATGTTTTCTAGTTAAAATTATTTATCGACTTGCCAAAGGAATCATAATGATCGGATGAAAGGTTGTCGAGATATGGCAAAAGAGTGTTGGAAGCAGTATCGCTGCTTACTGCTGCCACGCAGCATCAAAATTCATACTGAGCGTACACTTTCGTTGGTACAGAGTATATACGGGCTTGACCGACTTTATTTCATGTTAATAAAGTTAGTTTTTTAGAAACCCAAATTTGTTTTAGTGGCTTTGCAAACGTCACATACACCATTTCGGTGTTGGCAAACTTTCTGTTTGTTGTGTAGCTTTGCTTTAAGTTCAGTAAATACTACAGCGTATCACTCGGCGCGCTTCGCAGCTGTCAAGCCCAGTATTTCAAAAACAGATTCAGTTATCATTATCATTATCATTATCATATCTATCTATCATCATATCATTATCATTATCATTATCATTATCATTATCATTATCATTATCATTATCATTATCTTATCATTATCATTATCATATCATTATCATTATCATTATCATTATCATTATCTATCAATCAAATATCATTATCATATCATTATCATTATCATATCATATCATTATCATTATCATTATCATTATCATTATCATTATCATTATCATTCATTATCATTATCATTATCATTATCATTATCATTATCATTATCATTATCATTATCATTATCATTATCATTATCATTATCATTATCATTATCATTATCATTATCGTTATCGTTATCGTTATCGTTATCGTTATCGTTATCGTTATCGTTATCGTTATCGTTATCGTTATCATTATCATTATCATTATCATTATCATTATCATTATCATTATCATTATCATTATCATTATCATTATCATTATCATTATCATTATCATTATCATTATCATTATCATTATCATTATCGTTATCGTTATCGTTATCGTTATCGTTATCGTTATCGTTATCGTTATCGTTATCGTTATCGTTATCGTTATCGTTATCGTTATCGTTATCGTTATCGTTATCGTTATCGTTATCGTTATCGTTATCGTTATCGTTATCGTTATCGTTATCGTCATCGTTATCGTTATCGTTATCGTTATCGTTATCGTCATCGCTATCGTTATCGTAATCGTGTCCAACTATTTCGCATATTTTGCTTATAAACCGAGCTTCAAGTCAACCGAAAAAAAAAATTTCTCCCATACAAACTTTTCTGTCGCTTTTCCGGGAGTTTTCCGACCCTAGTGCCAAATTTTCCAACATTGGAAAATGACAGCTCAATTTATTTCACTTACTATCCTTACAAACCGAATTTCAAGTCAATCGGATGAAAAATAGAGATTTGCATATCGAATTTTCCGGGAATTTTCCTTGTGGGCGGATTTTCCGAAATCGGGAAAGCACGTGCCCAATTATTTTGCATACTTAGCTTATAAACCGACTTTCAAGTCAATCGGATCAAAAACAAATTTTCCCCATACAAACTTTTGTGACGCTTTTCCAGAAATTTTCCGACCCTACGGTCGATTTTTCCAACATCGAAAAATGGCATCTCAATTTATTTCACTTACTATCCTTACAAACCGAATTTCAAGTCAATCGGATGGAAAATAGATTTTTGCATATCGAATTTTCCAAGAATTTTCCTTGTGGGCGGATTTTCCGAAATCGGGAAAACACGTGTCCAATTATTTCGCATACTTTGCTTACAAACCGAGTTTCAACACAATCGGATGAAAAATAAATTTCTCCCATATAAACTTTTCGGACGCTTTTCCGGGAGTTTTCCGACCCTAAGGCCAAATTTTCCAACATCGGAAAATGGCATCTCAATTTATTTCACTTACTATCCTTACAAACCGAATTTCAAGTCAATCGGATGAAAAATAGATTTTTGCATATCGAATTTTCCGGGAATTTTCCTTGTGGGCGGATTTTCCGAAATCGGGAAAACACGTGTCCAATTATTTCGCATACTTTGCTTACAAACCGAGTTTCAACACAATCGGATGAAAAATAAAATTTTCCCCATACAAACTTTTCCGACGCTTTTCCGGGAATTTCCCGACCCTACGGTCAAATTTTCCAGCATCGGAAAGTCGCATTTCAATTTTATTCACTTACTGTCCTACAAACCGAATTTCAAGTCAATCGGATGAAAAAAAAAATTTACCCATACAAACTTTTCCGATGCTTTTCCGGGAATTTCCCGACCCTACGGTCGAATTTTCCAGCATCGGAAAATCACATTTCAATTTATTTCACTTACTGTCCTTACAAACCGAATTTCAAGTCAATCGGATGAAAAATAGATTTTTGCATATCGAATTTTCCGAGAATTTTCCTTGTGGGCGGATTTTCCGAAATCGGGAAAACACGTGTCCAATTATTTTGCATACTATGCTTACAAACCGAATTTCAAGTCAATCGGATGAAAAATAAAATTTTCCCCATACAAACTTTCCCGACGCTTTTCCGGCTTTTCCGGGTGGAATTTTCCAAAACCCCGTCTTAGTACGCACTTTCACCACATAAGGAAACTCCGGTCCAAATTTCAGCCCTCTAGCTCTTACCGTTTAGGCTGTGCGAAAATTGCCAATCAGTCAGTCAGTCAGTCAGTCAGTCAGGACAAACTATTTTATATATAGAGAGACTAGCGTATCACCCGGCGCGCTTCGCCGCTGTCAAGCCGCTGTCAGTATGGACTTGATGATCAGTTTAGCTATTAAAACCTAAATAGCTAAAAAAAAATAGCTATAGCTATTATTAAAACGATCAGTTACTTCGTTCTTCGTACACATGACCGAGCGCAAACCACCCCCGTTGAGTCTGCTGAATTGTTTTTGTTTGTGGATTTGCCAAATACGGCAGGAGAGAATTTTTAAAAAAGCGGCTAGAAGTCACTTGAAAGATTTTGATTGGTTGAATGAACCAAAAATTAAGACGATCTTGCTTAATTAATTTAAAGAGAAAGTTTGAAGTTTTATTTGAAAATGATTGATTGTTGTCAAAAATGACCTTATTTGCAAATCTTAAAGATGTTGTTTTTTGCATTTGCAACAGTATGTAACAGCCAGAAGGAAGCATCTCCGACCCCATAAAGTATATATATTCTTCATCAGCATCAACAGCCGAGTCGATATAGCCATGTCCGTCTGTCTGTATGTCCGTCCGTCCGTCTGTATGAATAAACAGATCTCTGAGTTGGTAACAGATAGAGGTTTGACATGTATGGGACATATGCTTCTTTTGCTTGCAGGCAGATCAAGTTTATTTTCAATTTTCGGCACCGCCCCCGCAATTCGAGAAAAACGTCATATCAGTCACTTTTTTAAAGATAGAAGGGTCGTTTCTTCTGGACATGTTTTCTAGTTAAAATTATTTATCGACTTGCCAAAGGAATCATAATGATCGGGTGAAAGCTTGTCGAGATATGAACTTTCTGTTTGTTGTGTAGCTTTGCTTTACGTTCAGTAAATACTATAGCGTATCTTTCGGCGCGCTTCGCAGCTGTCAAGCCCAGTATTTCAAAAACAGATTCAGTTATCATTATCATTATCATTATCATTATCATTATCATTATCATTATCATTATCATTATCATTATCATTATCATTATCATTATCATTATCATTATCATTATCATTATCATTATCTTATTATCATTATCATTATCATTATCATTATCATTATCATTATCTTATCATCATCATTATCATTATCATTATCATTATCATTATCATTATCATTATCATTATCATTATTATCATTATCATTATCATTATCATTATCATTATCATTATCATTATCATTATCATTATCATTATCATTATCATTATCATTATCATTATCATTATCATTATCATTATCATTATCTTATTATCATATTATCATTATCATTATCATTATCATTATCGTTATCGTTATCATTATTATCATTATTATCATTATCATTATCATTATCATTATCATTATCATTATCATTATCATTATCATTATCATTATCATTATCATTATCATTATCTTATTATCGTTATCATTATTTATCAATTATCGTTATCGTTATCGTTATCGTTATCGTTATCGTTATCGTTATTATCGTTATCGTTATCGTTATCGTTATCGTTATCGTTATCGTTATCGTTATCGTTATCGATACCGTTATCGTTATCGTTATCGTTATCGTTATCGTTATCGTTATCGTTATCGTTATCTATCCGTTATCTATATCGTTATCGTAATCGTTATCGTTATCGTTATCGTCATCGTCTCGCTATCGTTATCGTAATTGTGTCCAACTATTTCGCATATTTTGCTTATAAACCGAGCTTCAAGTCAACCGAAAAAAAAAATTTCTCCCATACAAACTTTTCTGTCGCTTTTCCGGGAGTTTTCCGACCCTAGTGCCAAATCTCCAACATTGGAAAATGACAGCTCAATTTATTTCACTTACTATCCTTACAAACCGAATTTCAAGTCAATCGGATGAAAAATAGAGATTTGCATATCGAATTTTCCGGGAATTTTCCTTGTGGGCGGATTTTCCGAAATCGGGAAAGCACGTGCCCAATTATTTTGCATACTTAGCTTATAAACCGACTTTCAAGTCAATCGGATCAAAAACAAATTTTCCCCATACAAACTTTTGTGACGCTTTTCCAGAAATTTTCCGACCCTACGGTCGATTTTTCCAACAACGAAAAATGGCATCTCAATTTATTTCACTTACTATCCTTACAAACCGAATTTCAAGTCAATCGGATGGAAAATAGATTTTTGCATATCGAATTTTCCAAGAATTTTCCTTGTGGGCGGATTTTCCGAAATCGGGAAAACACGTGTCCAATTATTTCGCATACTTTGCTTACAAACCGAGTTTCAACCCAATCGGATGAAAAATAAATTTTCCCATAGAAACTTTTCGGACGCTTTTCCGGGAATTTTCCGACCCTAAGGTCAAATTTTCCAACATCGGAAAATGGCATCTCAATTTATTTCACTTACTATCCTTACAAACCGAATTTCAAGTCAATCGGATCAAAAATAGATTTTTGCATATCGAATTTTCCGAGAATTTTCCTTGTGGGCGGATTTTCCGAAATCGGGAAAACACGTGTCCAATTATTTCGCATACTATGCTTACAAACCGAGTTTCAACACAATCGGATGAAAAATAAATTTTCCCCATACAAACTTTTCGGACGCTTTTCCGGGAATTTTCCGACCCTAAGGTCAAATTTTCCAACATCGGAAAATGGCATCTCAATTTTATTCACTTACTATCCTTACAAACCGAATTTCAAGTCAATCGGATGGAAAATACAAAAATTTTCTTTACCCCACCAACTCACAACCTTTCCAGTTTCCCACTTTTCCCGGGAATTTCCCGACCCTACGGTCGAATTTTCCAGCATCGGAAAATCGCATCTCAATTTGTTTCACTTACTGTCCTTACAAACCGAATTTCAAGTCATTAGGATCAAAAATAGATTTTTGCATATCGAATTTTCCGAGAATTTTCCTTGTGGGCCGATTTTCCGAAATCGGGAAAACACGTGTCCAATTATTTTGCATACTATGCTTACAAACCGAATTTCAAGTCAATCGGATGAAAAATAAAATTTTCCCCATACAAACTTTCCCGACGCTTTTCCGGCTTTTCCGGGTGGAATTTTCCAAAACCCCGTCTTAGTACGCACTTTCACCACATAAGGAAACTCCGGTCCAAATTTCAGCCCTCTAGCTCTTACCGTTTAGGCTGTGCGAAAATTGCCAATCAGTCAGTCAGTCAGTCAGTCAGTCAGTCAGGACAAACTATTTTATATATAGAGAGACTAGCGTATCACCCGGCGCGCTTCGCCGCTGTCAAGCCGCTGTCAGTATGGACTTGATGATCAGTTTAGCTATTAAAAGCTAAATAGCTAAAAAAAAATTTTTTAGAAACCCAAATTTGTTTTAGTGGCTTTGGCAAACGTCACATACTGACCATTTACGGTGTTGGCAAACTTTCTGTTTGTTGTTTCTGTAGCTTTGCTTTAAGTTAGATTTATTACATTTTCCATTTTTCAGTAAATACTAAACCAAAAATTAAAAACGATCGGACGAAATTAATTAATAACAGTAAAGTGATCCAAGCAAAACATCAAATAATAGCATTCCGGGCAAAGAGAATAAGAACATTTTTAAAATCGACGAAATTGGTTTTTCATATGCCAATTTGTTAACGTTTATTCTGATTTAAAATAATGAGAAACTGTTTCTTAAATATCCTGTCTTGCCATCTTGGATAGCCATTGGAAACACACTGATCATTAAGATAGTAATATTTTTTAAAATTATCAACAATAACATTCCTATTTGTCCCTCATTTCCACACCACCGCTGAGGTAGAGGATTTGGCGCGTTTTTTTTATAGTGGTTAATCCCCATTAGGCCTAGTCCACTAATTCGTGCAAGAGTTTGCCTCTTTAGAAGAATGTTACACAAACTAAAGTACAACTAAACAATATATAAGTAACATATTTTACTATTTTTGTTGCAAAACCTCAATGTATACAATATTTTTTGATTTGCCCTCGGGTGCAAGAATCATTAGACTGCTAGCGGAGCTAACTCTTGAACAGGCCACATAAAATTGCCCATGAGAAAAGCAATCCTCTCTAAGATCTAATCCAGCTAACTTTAATGTCTGTCCCTGTGACTTATTGATTGTCATAGCAAAGCAGACTTTAATGGGAAATTGCAGTCTCTTAAACTGATATGGTAGGTTTGAAGGTATTAGTGGTATTCTTGGTATAAAAACCGTCTCCCCTTTAGCACAACCGGTAAAAACTGTGGCTTCAATAACATAGGTGTGAAGAGCTTTCACTTGAAATCTTGTACCGTTGCATAATTTTGGTGGATTAAGATTTCGTAACAACATTATGGGCGCTCCAACCTTAAGATTGAGGATATGTAATGGAAGCCCTGGTGGGTTTTGAGCGTTAAGGAACTCGACCTGGTAGTGAACTGCATCCTCGACTTCTACAACGGAGTCGATGGACTTGTACTGAACTTCTTCACCATTAAATGACTTTAATAGTAAGTCATTTATGTTGCTAGCACTATAATTTTTTGATGTTAAAATTGCTCGTTCAGATAACCACTCTAAAGACTTTGCATGGATATTGGATATATCTGGAAATATCTTTGAGATAAGCTTTGGTTAGAGTGTACAGTGTACATCCCAAAAACATAGAATGCTATCATTTGAGACTTTTGCTCCATGAAGTGCGTGGTCCAACCTCATTTAGAGACCTCAAAACTGTTGATGGTGTCACTTATGACACATTTCAATTAGCCTGCAAAGCCTTAGGCTTACTTGAGGATGATACGCACTGAGGATGATATGCCATGGTCACCTAGTATGAGTCTCTCAAGTAATTCAGGTAAAGCTCTAAAAGAAGGAAGTTGTACTTTCCCATCTTTGCAGCACATACCTTTAGGCTCATTTTTCCATTTAAGAGCATCGCAGAATTGACAACTTTGATCCATCAGACCAAGTTGAATAACTTTGTCTGTGCTATAAGCCGTTTCAGAATCGTACATTGAGCCAGAGTTTGCTTTAATTTTCCATGGACGCAAGCGTCTCTCTGCTCTTACCGTAGGATTCTGTG
>JAEIFV010000382.1:90000-290937 GCA_018904265.1 Lordiphosa collinella
CTGGAGTCATTAAACGAGCTGAAATCGAATTTCGTCATTGCGCATACAAGTTTGGAGGAGCTGAATTTCGATTCGATTTCTAGTGAGCTGCCCGCCAGGTTTGATTCCACATTGCTGAGCTTGAGAGCTACCCTCCAGCAGGAGCTTGGCAAACGTGAGCCGGCTCAGCATTGTTCCACATTCAGAGCGAATTCGAACGAGTCTCAATCGATCGTGGTTATGGCCAATCGCTCGCGCTTGCCTCAGCTGGAGCTGCCTAAATTCGATGGGACATATACAGAGTGGGCCAGTTTCTTCGCAATGTTTACCTCTGTAATTGACAAGGAGGCGGATATTTCTCCTATCGAAAAGCTGCAACATCTTCGTTCCTGCTTAACTGGCACTGCGCTGGACACAATCAGCTCTTTGGAAATCAATCAGGCTAACTACAACATTGCTCTTAACATTCTTCAAAAGCGATTTGATAATAAACGTCTCATTTTACAGGCACACATCAGGGAGATATTTGGGCTGGGCAAGGCAGATGAGTCTATGGGCAAGCTACGCGAACTGACGGACAAGGTCACTTCACACCTCCGAGCATTGGAATCGCTTGCAACTAAGGAGGAAGTGGCTGACTGCATTCTCGTGCAAACTTTGCTCCAGAAGCTGGACAAGAACACTCAGGCCAAATGGGAGGAAAGTTCTCCGATCAACGAGATGCCATCCTGGGAGAAATTATCGACCTTTCTGGAGAAGCGATGCCGAACGCTTGAAAATGTGCAGCACGCCATGCAGGAGCAAGATATTCAGGTTGTAAAATCCGGAAAAACTGTGAGTATGCATCAGAGAAAGTCGTTTGTGGCTGCAAAGACGTCGCCAAGTACGTGCATAATGTGTGACGGCACAGATCACCAGATTTACCATTGCAAACGGTTCGAAAACTTATCGCCAATCGCTCGACATAAGGAGGCTAAAAGGCTTTCGTTGTGCCTCAACTGCCTGAAAAAAGGCCATCAAATGAGGGATTGCAAATCTGGTTCTTGTCGCACTTGCCAATTAAATCATCACACGCTTTTGCACTATGATCGTGTGTCGTCACCCGCTACTCAAACTCAAATTTCATCCCAATCTACCACATCACAGCCTAGTACCATGATCGCTATGTCGCCCTCCTTGCCTCAAGCCCATATATCTAACCCTTCGTCTGATGTTGTGCTATTAGCCACTGCTGTTGTCCTAATCAAAAACCGTGCTGGCACACTCGTTCCTTGCCGTGCACTTTTGGACTCAGGTTCTCAGATACATTTTGTCACAACTCGCTTCGCCAACCAACTTCAACTTCGCAAAACTAAATCGCAGGCTGCAGTCTCGGGTATTGGAGATACCAACTTCTCAACTGAAGGATACTCAGTCGATCTCGTCCTGAAGTCGCGGACTTCAGATTTCGCAACCAGCCTCACTGCCATCGTTGCGCAAACGATTACTGACAATCAGCCAGGCATGTCAGTGAGCACTACTACTTGGAACGTTCCCTCAAATATAAAGCTAGCTGATCCATCGTTTCACTTGCCACAACGGATTGACTTGCTCATCGGAGCAGGTCTCTTTTTCGAGTTGTTGTGCGTAGGGCAGATTCAACTGGCTCCCGGATTACCATTGCTACAAAAAACGCATTTTGGCTGGATCCTATCTGGTGGCGGTCATCGGACCCCAAAACTCTCATCGTTCGTCGCCAGCCAAAGATCATCGGATCGCACCAATCCCAGCACTCGGCTGGACGATTTGGTGCGTCGTTTCTGGGAAGTGGAGCATGCCTTTGAGCCAATTGCTAAGGCCACAAAAGAGGAGCTTCAATGTGAGGAGCATTTCAAGAAACATTACACTCGCTTGCCCTCTGGGGAATATTCCGTTCGCTTGCCAATGAAGCGCGGATTGGAGTCTTTGGGAGATTCCTACCTGCAGGCCAAGCATCGATTTGAAAACTTGGAGCGTAAGCTCAATCGCAACCCGCATCTCAAGGCAAAATACGCAGCATTTATAAAGGAGTATCTGACCCTTAAGCATATGTCAATTGTTCTGACTGTAAGTTCCATTGTTGGTCGGATTCATCCGTGGTTCTTTCCTGGCTGAAAGATGAGCCATCCAAATTCAACATTTTCGTGGCCAACAGGATTTGTGCCATACAGCAGCTGACGGCGGGAATGGAATGGCACTATGTTCCAACAGCCATGAATCCGGCCGACATACTGTCCAAGGGAGCTGCACCGAAGGAGCTTCTACACTCAACCTTGTGGATGAATGGCCCATCGTTTTTGCAACGGCCAAGAACCGGATGGCCAGAGCATTGCCTGCCTGAAAGCAAACTTCCAGAGATTCGTCACAAGGTCATGCTGTCAACCGATCGGGTTGACATATCGTTGTATTTCAAATACATAAACTCATTTGGCATGATGCAGCGCATATTTGGATATGTGCACAAGTTCATCAACAAAATAAAGTCGCCTCAGCTTTCGTCTGAGAACATTCGTGGAGGACTTCACTTGCTGATTCGAATCGTTCAAAGAGCTCAACTGTATCCTGAGTACCATGCTCTGGAAAAGAGGAGATGCGTTGACTCTTCAAGCAATATGGTTTCCCTATCACCATTTCTAGATGAGTTTGGATTGATACGCGTTGGGGGCCGGCTACGTCACTCAACTCTTGGCTTTGACGCGCGACACCCAATCATTTTGCCAAAGGATCACCCTTTAACATTCGCAATCATTACTCATCTGCATCGCAAGCATCACCACGCTGGTCCACAGTCCCTACTGGGCTCTATTCGTTTGCAGTTTTGGCCTATTGGTGGCATGAAAACCGTTGCGCGGGCACTGCGCAAGTGTGTTATATGCTGCAGATCCCGACCTCGTCTCATCGAGCACATCATGGCTGACCTGCCCAAAGAGCGCATTCAGGATTCACAGGCATTCACTGTTACTGGCGTTGATTATTGCGGGCCCTTTTACTACAAGCCTGAGGTGCGAAATAAGGCTCCGCAAAAATGCTACATCAGCGTTTTCATTTGTTTCGCCACCAAAGCCGTTTGGATGGAATTGGTAAAGGATCTTTCTACTGCGGCCTTTTTAAGCGCTCTCAAGCGTTTCGTAGCCACTCGTGGCATACCAAGATGCATTTGGTCGGACAATGCGACTAATTTCGTAGGCTCAAAGAACGAGCTAGAGGACCTTCGTCGCTTATTTCTAAGCGAAAAGCATCGGGATGAGGTTTTTGCTCACTGCCTCAACAACGGATTCGATTGGCGTTTTATCCCGCCTCGCTCACCCCACTTCGGCGGTTTATGGGAGGCCGCAGTTAAGATGGCCAAAAAACACTTATATCGTTCGATGGGATCGGCTCTTCTAGGCTTTGATGAGCTGCGAACTTTGGTTTGCCAAATCCAGGCAATAATTAACTCTCGCCCTCTTATATCCCTTTCAGAGAATCCTGAAGATCTTGGGGTCCTTACACCAGGACATTTTCTAACTGGTCGTCCACCTATGGCGTTTCCTGAACCCGACTTGGCGCCACTCAACTTCAATCGTCTCGATCGCTGGCAACGCTCTACTTTGGTTCAACAGCTCTTTTGGAAGCGCTGGAGCGAAGAGTACCTAACTCTTCTCCAGCAACGCGCAAAGTGGCGCACTCCTCAACGCTCAATCCAGGTCAACGACATTGTGTGCGTCAAGGACGAGAACTTGCCGCCTCTAAAGTGGCCACTAGCGCGAGTCATCGAGACCATCGCTGGATCTGACGGTGTCGTCAGAGTTGCAGATTTGCGCACACCCACTGGAACCATTAGACGGGCAGTCAACAAGCTGTGCGTCCTTCCCGTTGAAGATTCTGTTGAAAGTCCTGTCCTTTCAACGGGGGGGAGGATGTTCGGAGCAGCAGCTGGTTCCAATTAGTATTTAATTCTCTTGAAATCTGTTCTCTCTTAAACTAAGTCAAAAGCTTGTTTTACTCTCTTATCTATGTAAACAAACCCACTCATAATTCTAAACTGTCATACATACTCAAATACTCTTGTGCTTAACTGCTAATCCTTTGCATTCCTAATGGTTAGTTGTAATCTGAGAGCCACCGAGTGCAGCAGCATCTTCGCTATCAACAAATTTTGTATATGCCAATTTACCCACGGCCACGACCTATTGATTTTGTGGAATTAATATAATAAAGTAAATGTAATTGATGAAGAGGAATTTATTGGAACTTTCTTTTTATCAAAGTTGTCGAAAAAAAAACGATCGAAATGAAACCAAAGTGTTGCGAATTCCGAATCAGCGCGTGCGCGAATGCTGATCGAAATTGTCAAGGCTGTTTATGGCTGAATTGAAATTCGATAACGATTCGAACATTCATTCGAAAAGACAATCGATTTCGATTACCCTCGGAAAACACGGAACGCAAAAATGAAAACGATTCGGAACTGCGATCGTTTTCTTTTTTTCATTCCACTCGAAAACAGGAACAGGCCTGATAATAACCCTGATTTTGTCGAATTTTCCTGCGCTCTAGGAATTAAGCCAGGCTTCAAAAATCGAACCGGTTCAACAGTAGCTCAGAGCTATATCTCAGCAGTTATTTAAGCTACGAACTTGAAATTTGGCAAATGGGCTGGTATTATGCAGTTGATATATAACTGGTTCTGAACCGGTTTTGAACCGGTTCAAAATGGTACAGAGGCATATCTCTGAAGCTGTTTAAGCGAAGAGCTTGAAGTTTGGTTTGTAGGTAGAATGAAAATATGGAGTTGAATATTTAACTGGTTCAGAACCGGGGTTTGAAACGGTTCAATAGTGGTTAAGAGCAATTTCTTAGAAGCTATTCATGAATCAAACTTTAAATTTGGTAATTGGGCTGGTATTATGGAGTTGTAATGTCTTATGGGTTCAAATCCAGTTTCGAACCGGTTCATAAGTGGTTCAGAGCCATATCTCAGAAGCTATTCAAGCTAAGAAATCGGAATTTTGTTAATAGGTTGGTATCATGGAGTTGAACCAGATAAAAAGTAGTTCAGAGCCATATCTCGGAAGTTATTATACTCTGTACCAGAGGTACACAGAGTATATTAAGTTTGTACAAAAGTATGAAACAGCCAGAAAAAAGCATTTCCGACCCTATAAAGTATATATATTCTTGATCAGTATCAACAGCTGAGTCGATTTAGCCATGTCCGTCTGTCTATCCGTCTGTCCGTATGAAAAAACGGATCTCAGAGATTGTAACAGATAAAGGTTTGACATCTATGGGACATATGCTTCTTATACTAGCAGGCAGATCAAGTTTGTTTCCAATTTTGCCACGCCCACTCGCCCCCGCAATTTCAAAAAGTCATATCTCCCATTTATAGATAGAAGGTTTAAACCTTCTGGACATATTTTTGAAATCAAGATTGTTTATTGATTCGCCAAAGCAATGGTAAAGATCGGATGGGCGATTGACGAGTTATAAGGAAAAGAAACAATTTAATGAACAGCTAATCGCTTCCTTGATGGGATGGGTTAACATAATTGTTGAATTTTTTGTTATCGGGCTTGGCCGACTTTCATTTTTTTTTTGTTTAAAACATGAGGTGGTAATTTGGTGTGTAAGTTGGAGATAAATATTTGGCTGGAAATTGAACCGGTCCAAAAAGTGATTTGTAATAATTTAACAATCATCAAATTAAACCAATTCCCAAAGGGGTTCAGGTCCTCACAGGAAAAAGTCCGTTCAAATCTACCTAAATCAAGACCATTCGTTGATAATAGTAGAGTATTCCACTTTTCGTGAACTGTGAACGGCGGTGTCATTTCATAAACGCAATTTTAAGACCCGTTGTTCGATCTTCATTAGCGTATAGGTGTTGCGTTATACCACTTTGGGCTCAACTTGGAAACGTTTTGGGCCTCTTTTAGAAACATTTTGGTAAAGTTTTAAGAGCATTTGGTGCTCTTTTTCTCAACATTTTGGGAACAATTTTGGAACATCTCGGTCTTTTTTGGGAAAATCGCGGTCTCATTTTGGTAACACATTGGGTTTAATTTCCGAACAATTTTGATACATTTTTGTGAACATTTTCGGATATATTTACTATGAGACTGATTTTAAGACATTTATGATATATAATCAAATTAGAAAGTTTAAGCTAGTTAGAGGTCGTGCTATGTTATCACATAACCTTAATTGTGAAACACAACACCAAAAAGGAGGCTGGTCAACTGAACAGGAGGTTTAAGAAACTCCTGGTTCTATCATTAGAGCAGAAGCAGAGGGTTCCTCATGGCAGCATTGCTATAACTGCTTGGGAAATTCAAAGCAGCTTAAGTGCAAAACCAGCAGCAGAACACCAATTGTTCATGATTTCCGAACAACAGTTCGCTTGTTTGTTTTAATGTAGTGTGGCCAGAGCTGGTGTTTTGCCGTGAACGTCGGGCTTCTTATTACTTTTTATTGGCATATTCTTTATTTATATACTTTAACACATTTCTACAAACTTTTATCAAAATCGGATGACCATAGCATATAGCTGCAGTATGAATGATCGGTCAAAAAAGAAGTTCTAGTGAGAAAAACTTTTTGTTTTAAATAAGATCGCCTTCAAATTTCGTAATTCACAGTGTATTATGCTTTCCATGATTTTACCAAGTTTGGTCGAAATCAGACATCTATATAGTATAGATCCCAAAGGAAAGTAAGGTCCAAAAGTAGTCTTAGTTACAACTTTTTTTTTTGCTCTTCAATGAAAGCTGAAAGGGTATACAAAACTTTGGCCGAGCCGAAGTTAACTTTCCCCTATTTTTCTTTTAAAACTTGCTTCGAACAAGGTGGGACGAGATCAAATGTTTCTGTCGATTTGCAACCATTTCAAACTTGAAACATATTCTCATAATGCAAGGCCCCGAGCGACGCCGGGTATAAAGCTTGTTATTTATAAATATTACTAATAAGAAAAAACCTAAAACCTCAAACCGCTTTCATATTATTTAATCGATAGAGAATTCAAGCAGCGACCTGTACTGGCACCAGTAGAGTTTAACATGAATGGGACTAAAACTTCTTATACTTGCAGACAGATCAAGTTTATTTTCAATATTTGCCACGCCCCCTCGCGCCCACGCAATATTGAAAAAAGTCATATCTCCGGCAGTTTTATAGATAAAAGGTTCATACCTTCTGGAGGTAAGTAGTAATCGGGATTCTTTATCGATCCGCCCAAGGAAGGTAATGATCGGATTGCATCGATTGTCAATTTATAAGGACAATTATGGACCCCTTTTTCTGTGCAAAAGTGATAAGAATCAAAAGCCCACTTTACTTTTCTTGATGTCGTTTTTAGCTGAAAATGCTTCAAAAATAAGAAGAGTGATGTTTGTTTGTTTAAAAAATAGAACACCGTCACACAGCTGTGCTTCACAGTCAAAGTCGAAAAACTTTAAGTGCGTGTTACTCGAGTTGTGTGTCGCTAATAATTCCTTACTTTAAAATGGAAAATGAAAGGTCACGTATATAAATATATGTTTAATTAAAGATACTTCATATTTATGTCGCTAAAATTAATTAAAAGCATTGACTTTCTGTAAGCCATAACATATTTTGACCCCATACTACCTCTTTCAAATTTACAAAATAGAAGTTAAAATTAGCAATGGTTTTTTTTGCAATTAATTTCAAATTCCTATTTGTAGCTTTTTACATTTAATTCATAGTTTTATTTAGTTAACCTTAGTGTAAAAAAGTGATTTGTTTGAAATATGGCGAAAAGAATGCACAAAAATGGACAAATTTAATGCCGTTTTCAAGCATGTAGTTGAAAAAAGTGGAATTGACTCAATTTCATTGCATTAATGGTTGCAGGACGGTTAATATAAAATTTTTGATCGTTAATGTGTTAAATTCCATATTTTAAAACATTTTTATTCTTACTCCTGAAATTTTTACAGGTTTTTGTTTGAATGCCAAGATTTTGTGGTCGTTATAAATTTCGCACAGAAAGAGCAGTCATATGACCTACTGTGCGCATCACTTGACAGGTACAGAGTGTGTTATAGTCGGGCTTGACCGAAAAGCCATTCTCGATTTCAGTACTTGGATCCAAGAATATTCCTTCTTAGCGTAAAGAAAAATCAAGATGAACACCTTTTTCATTTCTAACGTGGACTTATTAAAGTGTGATCAATGAGCATGTCTGACTGGAAATTTGATTATTTTGAAATGAAGTAGGGGGCATTTGAATGCATTATTATACATTTGATTCAAGCATGTTGAATGTTACAAAAAAGCTGATGACCTTGAGCCAAGCTTGGAATAGAACAGAAAAAACTTCTATACCGACCAGGCGAAAACCTTTAACCTTTGGATACAAAACTTATGTGAGAGGTGTCTTTTAGTATACGACTTTCCCCTATTTTTATAGGCATCAACAGGATGTCTCCCACCCTCCTGGCCTAATCTAAATGCGACAGGAAAACAAACCCAAAAACAATTCGTGGGATATTTGTGGCAACTATCATATCAATTTGCTTAGCAACCCAAACATTCCCATGCACTGAGCAAAAAACTATTAACAACAACAGCAACCACCCTTAGTTGGTGGAGTTTTCTGCGGTTACCGTGTGCCTTATGGGCCTAGTATATACCTAGTTCTCCCCAATAAGTAAACAGAAACGTTTGGCAGTCGGAGGCGCAGTCGAGCGCAACGGCGACTCAAAAATTGTCGGCGTCGGTCTGCTCCGTCGGCGCGCAAACGCAAAACGCACTCAGGCGTAAACTGGCGACGGCAACAGCCCGTCTCCCCACCAACAGAAATTTGAAATTTTGTGTACTTAACGCACAGCTTTTGGCTTGGCAGCTTCATTTCGCCGAGTTTTAGATACATATTCAATTTTCTGCTTGGCATGTGCCGCAAAGGTAAAGTTTGCCCAGAGATTCCGATTGAGATCTGTGGCCCTGCTGATTACTTGACATATGTTGAGGCTGTTTGCTTTGTGCGGCGGCGTGTAAAACTGTTTTGGTTTTGCTTTCGCATGAGGGGGCGAAGAAGGTTGCTCCAAATTTTCAGTCTATGTCTCAGTTCTGGCTGGGCGAAACTTGACAGCTGCGTGATAAATGAAGCGAATGAAAGGCGCAAACTGCAGCAATAACAACAAAGCCAAGCCCACTGACCTATGCCAAAATCTGTTTCCCCTTTGGTTGCAGAAACTTCTATCTTAAAGGCCACATTACTTGCATCAGTATCAAGGCCGCCCGCCCAAAGACAGTGTTTCATCAATCAACAGTTTCTTAATTTCATGATCAAGAGCAACAAATTCGCTCCTGGCCATATTTGTGATCATCTTCATCCTTATCCTATTATGGCTGCATCAAATTCATGGGCTGCTGGGTGCCGACTTGTGTTGGCTACATCTCAGTCTCGGTCAGCGGGAATTTGCTCCATTCTTTTGCGTTGCCCTAGGGCGTTATGTCATCGGGCGTTATTACAAGCACCCAAAATAACACATCTGTAGTATTCCTCGAGTTGCCGGCAAGTTTGTAACAAAATTTACTAATTTAATTTTTGCCATTTTGTTGAGTTTTTGTTACTTCATCCTTTGCATACATGCACCCACTTCTTGGTGCGACGCTACGTGCAGCAGGTTGCACGCTTTGAATGTCGATGCCACCCCAAATAAAGTAAGTACCTCGATGGCGGGTCCTTCGCTTCGTCGTTGAAACTAATGTGCCACTATTAAGTTTTGAACTTTGTTGCCAGCTCGTCGGTGGTGACGCCTTGGCATCCTAGATGTGAGTGTGTACACCTTGTTAGATCATTAAGAGTCCATTAGTCATTAAGTGTGCCTGCCGTTGTTGCTGCTGCCAGTTAGTTTAAACCCTTGGCTCAGTGGGTGAAATTCCATTTGATTTTAATGGGTAAGAGTGGCATGCTTCAAAATCTCGCCATTTAATACCTGGGACAGCGACATCTGCAAGTTGCCGCTCATGTGGAAGACACTGATAACCGAGTGTGTGTGCACATGTGAGTTGCTATTCAGTTTATTGCGCTCCCAAATTGGGTTAATTTTGCTCAAGCAAACGGGGTTGCTTAAGCTGCTGTGAAAATCTCTAAAATGACCTCGCCAGGTACATAGGCCCCCGAAAACGGTTAATAAAACCTTGTCATTTTCACAAACTGGGCGCGGAATCACTTGAGCGTAAAAACTAATTGTAGACCACTAAAAAAAACAACGTAGACCGACATGAAAACTGGGATTACTTACTTACCGAAAGATAGAGGGGCGTCGCTAAGAAGTCAGCGATGCGTTGTGGTACAATTTGTGCGACATAATCACAACAAACTCATACGTATTCATGTATACCTTACATCGTTATGAACCGTTCAAGCGGCAAACTTGCTGAGCACTAGAGCCCGAGCCCCACTTTAGGGCTATGAAAACAGTTATTTGATGGACAATAAGAATAGGTAGTAGGTAAATAAAATTCATAGGCCTAAAGCTGTCACACGAGGGAAAATTTCATTGGGATTTTGCTTAAACAGGTCAAATCAGTTCGAGCAAGATTTTTCTTTATACCATAAGAAATTTTTCCCTAAGTTTTTAACAGGGATGCAAGCCGGTTCTGAATCGAACTGAACCAAGCTGGAACCGAACCGCTAATTCCAACTGATAAACCGAACCGCAAACCAAGCCGGTTTCCCTTCGATAATGCTGAACCGCACCGAAAACCACAAATGAAAACGGTTCGGTTCGGTTAAGTACACGGACTAGCTTGAAGACGTAAGAATTTTGGGAATCGAATTAGGAATAATCGTACCATTTTGAAACATGTGATCCCGTTCATGTCCTGCAGTTGTCCACCGTCCTCATAATACACGCCTGTCATAAGCTAAGACTCCTACTTTGGAAGTTTTGCGTATCTCATTTCCTTTACGGGACGATATTCTCATTAGTCTGTCGAACTTCTTCACCTTAATCTTACTATAGAAAGGAATATAGCTTTTAAAGTGATATCATTATAAACGAAGCAGCCAGCACATCGGACTATTTGAAAGTTCTCTAGGAATTCAATTTCGAAAAGTCACATATTCACTTTAGAAAACATAATATTTCAAATATTGAAGCAAAAGTTCGGGGAAAAGACACTATAGGTGAGCTTTAACATTTGGCAAAAATTTATTGGTATGAAACAGGGATTAAAACCGAAACGATTTTTGGTTCCGGAAAAGGTACCGGTACGACCCGTAATGAAAGTTTCGGTAAAAGGTTCTATTTCTGTTTTTAATTTATTTCGGTTTTCGGTTTCGATACGGTACCCAGTATTTTATTTCGGAATACCGGTATAAGTAAATTTGTTTTTAAAATTGTAAAAAAGTTAATTCTGAGATAAGTTCAAATCATTTTATTCCTTTGTGATAAAAAAGAAACAACATTCTACATAAAAGTTTCAGCAAAGGTTTTCAGTCGTTGAACATTAAAAGTATAATTATAATCGACCGAATTTCTTATTTTGCAACATCGTCAGCGCTTTCAGATAAGCTAGTTTTAAATCATTCTTCATTAGGCAATGATTGATCATCAACCGACGATATTTGTTCATAAATATTTGATTAAGAGTAATACAAGATTTTGTTTGCTCAGGATTTAGCATTCGTTATACATTGGGTACCAGATAGAGAGGACGAATTTTTAGATATTTCTAATTTGCAGTGTATCCAAATGGAGTAAAAATCACACAAAATTGGATTTTCGTCTTGAAGTTTAGCTGTGGTTACCACAGTTGGTTCTAATATGCGTACTATTTCGAGAGCTGAGTCCCGCATTTTCCGATGTATAAGAATGTCGTTATCTGCGTCTTCAAAATTGAAGAAACGTTCTTTCTCAAACTTAGAAAGCATAACCCGAAAAATGAAATTATTAGAAAATAATTTCTTAAATAGAAAATTAGAAATTTTATTTATTTTTTCTTAAATTCAGGGAAATTTTTTCCAGATGCTTTTATAAAAACTTTCTTAAATTAAGGGCCCTAGAACTAAGAAAATACAAGAAAGAAGTCGGTCAAGCCCGACTATAGCATACTCTGTACCTGTAAAGTGCCGCCCAACACCGTTGCGACCAGTGCTGCCCATAATTTTTTTGTTTTCGTTATAACTCGACAACCGTTCATCCGATATTTACCATTCATTTGGCGGATCGATAAATAATCCTGATTACTAAATATGTCCAGAAGGAACGAACCATCTATCTATAAAACTGTGGGAGATATGACGTTTTTTCCAATTTTCGGGAGCAGGAGGAGGCGTGACTAAAATTGAAAATAAACTTGATCTGCCTGCAAGTATAAGAAGCATTTGTCCCATGCATGTCAAACCTCTATCTCTTACCATCTCTGAGATCTGTTTGTTCATACGGACTGACGGACAGACAGACAGACGGTCGAACAGACGGACATGGCTAGATCAATTCGACCGTTGATGCTGATCAAGAATATATATACTTTATTGGGTCGAAAATGCCTCCTTCTGCCTGTTTCATACATTGCACAAGCTTACTATACTCTGTGTACCTCTGGTACAGAGTATAATAATTTATGGTGAACATCGACCTCATATTTAGAAAGTTAAAAAAAGGCACCGCTTGTAATTCTCAAGTTCAAATTCCCTGCTTTTGGAATATAAAACGTGCAGTTGACATTCGGATTGCTAAGTGCTTAGCATATGAATGCGTTCTTTATTAGGACTCAGGCGCGTGCTTTGATAGTCGAGTGCGATAAGATAATATATCCCGATTAAGAATCCCGATTACTAAATATGTCCAGAAGAAACGAATCTTCTATCTATAGAGATATGAGGTTTTTCCGATATTGCGGGCGCGGGAGAGGGCGTGGTCAGAATTGAAAACAAACTAGATCTGCCTGCAAGTACAAGGTGGGCCAAAAGAAGTCATCCGATGTTGTTTGGCTTTGATTTTTTTTAAATAAAAAACGTATATTCTGTTTATACCCTGTTCCCATTGAAAATGGGAAAAGGGGGATCATGAAGTTGTGCAAAAGTATGTAACAAGTAGAAGGAAGCATTTGCGACCCTATAAAGTATATATATTCTTGATCAGCATCAACAGCCGAGTCGATTAAGCCCTGTCCGTCTGTCCGTCCGTCCGTCTGTCCTTCTGTCCGTCCGTCCGTCTGTATAAACGCGTGTTTCTCAGAGACTATAAGAGCTAGAGCCAAAAATTTTTGCATGTAGGTAGGTTTATACTCGATTCAAAACGAGTTTGTTTCTGATTTGGAAATTCCTCTCCCTCCCCCCTTTAAGCGCAAAAAACTGTCAGAGCCACAATTTTTTAGATAGACCTTCCAAACTTTACATATATCAAGTAAGGCCCAATATCTATCTATTCTGGAAAGATCACTAAGATCGGACAATAAACACCGAAGTTATATTCGAATAAATTTTGTTTGTGGGAGAGAGGGGGGTCTTGCATTGTCAGTTATAGCGCGCGGCCGTATGCCATGCGTTTGTGTGTATGTTGGGTGTGTGTATGTGTGAGTGTGTGTTTATGTAAAGGAAAACACACGAAATTAAGGGAACAGGGTGTTTTGTAGTCGGGGCACTCGACTGCAGCTCCCTTACTTGTTTTTGATTATATTTATTTCAACCTTTAGAATTTTATTGGTCATTTCGAGAAGATGATATCGGCCAAATGAGCGCCGTTACAAATGATTGCCATACGGGCTCGTTTTATGGCATTTTTCATCACTTCGGCAAGAGCTTTGGGCTGCATATTCTCGCACTCGTGTCGAATGTTGTCCTTGAGGGCTTCCAAGGTCTCGGGCTTGGTTAAGTAAACTCGGGATTTCAAAAAACCCCACAAAAAAAAGACTGGAACGGTTAAATCGGGCGATCTTGCAGGCCAGTGCAAATCGCCAAAACGAGAGATGAGGCGACCCGGGGACGCCGCCTTCAGAATGTCGGTGGTGGCTCGCGCAGTGTGTGCCGTTGCTCTGTCCTGTTGGAACCACATGTCCTCCAGTCCTAATTCGTCCAATTGCGGCAGAAAAACCCGGTTAACATGACCCTATAACGCGCACCGTCCACTTGTCGTTTGACCAGCAGTGTTCTCGAAAAAAAATTGCCAGATGACTCCTCCAGCGTAAACAGCGCTCCATGCAGTCACTTTGAGCGGGTGTAATGGCTCCTCGTGCATCACTCGTGGATTTTCGGTGCCCCAAAAGCGATAGTTTTGCTTGTTCACGTACCCGCTGAGGTGGAAATGAGCCTCATCGCTCATTATGATTTTGGTCGAAAAATCGATTTTCACGATTAATCCGCGTTCTTGGGGTACTCCGATTCATGGCTTGTTCACTTGTATTCTACATCTGTCTTGTCCACAAAACAGATCTGACTTTGGCGGCTATTTGTAAAAATAAGAACATCTTTCAATACATGTCGAACCTCTATCTCTTATTATCTCTGAATTCTGTTTGCTCATACCGACAGACGGACATGTTTGCACAAACTTATTATACTCTGTGTACCTCTGGTACAGAGTATAAAAATATTTTGGGGTGTTATTCGCGTCCTGATGTCGTCTTCCTCTTCTGTCTCTCTATCCTAATACTTAGAAAATATTTTTTCCTTCCTAAAATCTAGAAATGTTTTTCTAAAGTCTAGAAACTGTTTTTCTACATTTAAGAAAATATTTTCTAGCTAATGGTAAATGTTTTCTTAATTTTAGAAATTCAGAGTCTTATTATAAGAAATTATGTATTAATTAAAAATATGGTGAGTCGCCTTTGACCCCTTTTTTAATGCGAATTTCTTAATTTTACGGCGATTTCAGATGTTTTTTTTTTTTTGAGTGTGGTTAGTAAGATCTAGAGAACTATTACACCCCGTTACAGCGAAAATATACTTTTGAAATGACCCACCGTATGCTGTTGAGAAGGTCGAGTATAGCATTGCCTCATTCTTGGTTTCTTCCTAACACCCCCAAAATCTGAAGCAATGGTCCAAAAACCCCCTTTTTGCATTTTTTTAATCATTTAAATTGAAACAATTGGCGCATGGACAGTCTGATTTTTGATAGCCCTTAAAATTCCCATAGCGACGAGAGGAATCTAAAGAATGATAATCAATGGGTTGACAGATTTAGCTTGATGGCTAAGAAATGCGGGTTACAGATCTGGCATTTTCTCCTTTTTCTAAAATGTCTACTTTGACTCCCACTGGTTTCACTATTGTAGAAAATAGAAAAGCTTGAGAAACCCATTTTTTAACAACGATTTTCTATTAGGCATATTTTTGGACCCAATGTACATATGACGTAATGCTAGGTCCTGAGCAAAAGAATCTTGTATTACACTTTTTAACAAATATTTAAGCTCAAACTTAGTCGATTACTGAACAATCACTACTTAGTAATGAATGCCGTTTTAATAATAGCTAATCTGAAAGCGCCGACGAAAATGATGCATATGCGATTTTACAAGAAAATAAATTTGGTGATAAAAACACATCAGTTTTTTCAACAAATAAGCTGCTGGAGTTTATAAACATTTTTCTTCCATTTTTCTTCTTTCAAAACAATGAAAACATTTAAAAGTTCTAAGAATTTTTAAGTTCTCAGAATTGAATAAGATTTCAAAGTTATGCTTTCTGTTCCAGCTATGCAGGTTAGCGTGGAACGCGTATTCTCTGGCATTAAAATTATAATGCATCCGCTTAGAAGTCGTATGGACCCAACCACATTGAATGCAATTATGTTACTGCGATAACCTTTAAAAGTCAAAATTAAATTTGAAAAAACAGTACTTCATATAATGTGTAATCATAATTTCTTAAATGTTAACTTCGTAAAATAATACAAAATGTGAAAAAGCAATTATAATTTTATATGATATGTCAATCGACTGAAACTTTTAGGTGGAATATTGATTCTTTAAATTAAACAGAAATAAAATGATTTGGACTTATCTCAGAATTTACTTTTGAGAATATATAAAAATTTGTACTTGTACCGGTATACCGAAATAAAAAACTGGGTACCGTATCGAAACCGAAATACATGAAAAACCGAAATGGAACTTTTACCGAAACATTCATTTCGGGTCGTACCGGTGCCTGTAAGGGAACCAAAAATTTTTTTTTCGTCCTGGTTGAAAGTGAAGGTTTTCTTTGATTGCAGGGGCGTGGGGCACTATAAGTTTTAGTCACAGAAAATGCGGTCAATAAGGAATATTACCTGCAAGTTATGCGCAATTTGCGCGAAGCTATCAGTCAGAATCGGCCGAAATTGTGGAAAAACAAAATTTGGCTATGATAACGCTCCTGCTCACACATCGTTGCTTGTGCGCGAATTTTTGGCAAAAAACTACACTCTAATAATGCCGTAGCCACCGTACTGAAAAAACACAAACCTCGTAAATCTAGTGGTGTAACGTCAGTGTTATTTAGGGGCCACTGAAGAGGTGTCTGGTATGAGGACTCCGTTTATGCGGCTACTGTTTACAATACTGTTTCATGAAATGCTAGGCTTGCTTATGTCGCTCCAGTAAGTGTTGCTTTTGAAAGATTTGCTAATTATAAAACTGTTGTAGTTGCTGATGTGGACGCTGTTACTGCTGCAAGTAGTTCCAGGCAAGTAATTGGTGTTGTTGGTTTTTCTACTGCACAAACTATTTAAATTGATGAAATTGTAGTGATGTTGCTGATAGCGCTGTGACTTGCAGCAAACGCTTAATGCCTAGTCAAGTTGTTGATGCCTTAACTGTTGCTACTGTTAACATAAGTTGGATCAGTGGTTGTTGCTGTTGATGCTGCTATTGTAGTTGCTTTTAGTGCTGTTGCTACTGGGTAAACAGTTCATGTTGTTGATGTCAAGATCAGAAGATGTTGCTACTGTGCAAGCAGTAATTGCTGTTAAAGCTGCAGTAGCGGCTGCTATTCATGTTGCTCTATGTTGTATTGCCACTGCTAACATTGCCCATGTTGCTGCTGTTAACATAATTCTCTGCTGTGGTTGCAGCAACATGTAGCGTGCAACATTTCTACAACCGGTTTAAGCATGCGGCGACCTGGCAACGGTTGTAAAAGAAAAACGTAAACACAACATGTCGTACAGCCCCCGCTTGAGTGTGTGGTAACAAGTTTGAGCGCATTGGCGTAGGTCGTTCGGTTCGCTCGAGCCAACTCTCACACGAATCGCTCGCCGACGCCAAAGCGAGTGCCGTTTCAGTTTCAGTTCTAGGCTCGGTTCAGTTCATATCGGGATTTCGTGCGGATCGAATGTCTGGCTGTCGCCTACGCGAGTCGCCCGTGTAAATTTGAGAGAAAAAAAAGAGATCCAGTGACCAGTGAGTGAACAGTCACAGTGAATCGACACCTACTCGCGCTGTTGCATATAGAATCAAATATCGAAAAGGTATAGCATAAATAAAGTGTTGTGTGTTTTGGATTTGGTGTTTTGTCTTTGGTTCCCACATCCTCCCCCCATTCCTCTCTGGAAACCACCGCTCTAAAGTATGCTATTGGCCAGCGTGTTGTTGTTTGCACTTGGTACTGGGGATTTGACCCACGCACAAGTGTATTAAATGTGCGCCGGAAAATACTTTGACACACTTTTACTTCGTGCTAAATTCCCAACTTTCGGCTAAAGTGTCCTCGAAAAAGTAACAGGAACAACAACAAGGAGCCAAATCTGCAGCGGAAAGAATTGCCGTCGTCGTTTGCTTTGGGCTCATCAATAAAAATCTTCTTTATATTTTACGAGCCAAGGATTTCGTTTACTCCTTTCGTGACTGCCCCAGCGACGCCGGCCAAGAAATGGCCAATATATTAAATGCGACAACGGATTAAACGGTTGGTTGCCCTTTTTATGTCCGCTTATATTTATGGACAATTATTTAAAAATGGTCCTTGCCAGGAGCACAGAAGCTCACATCATCATCATCAGCAGCAGCAGCAGCATCAGTCAAACTTTTTGGCCCTGGCATAACATTTAATTAAGCTGGCGCGTTTTATGGTTTATAAATTCATGTTAATGATATTTGAAGGGATGCCCTCCAAATATCTGCAATTAACACAAACGCCTGGGAATTCCTTGGCCAAACTTGTGAAATGTTCCCCTAATTGTTTTACGCCCTGCGACCCCCGCGACACTTGAGCTGGGGGCCCCCAGCTCTAGCAATTCAATAGGCAAATCGTTACCATTTTGTTTTGATATGCAAATGTCTTAAATTCCACACTCGAAAGTAAAATGAAATTGCCTAAAAAGTTTTCTTTTCCAAATTTTGCGGGAAGCTGGCGGGGTGGCACGTGCGGCCCCACTCATTTAATATTAAATGTCTGCCATTTTTATTAATGGTTATTGCCGTGACTGAAAAGTGGAAGCCTTCGAAATAAGAGGGCGAGGACAACTCCATGTAATAATCGAAAATTGTTTTGCCATATTAATAAAATGGATTTTAAATTTGTTTGAAATTTTTATGAGCAAATACAATGAGCTTTGGCGGAGTAAATTAAGCAACAGATTTTCTTAGGAGAACTTTAATATTTTGAAATATGGTACAAAGCTTTGCCATTTTCATATCGTGAAAGTTTTTGTTTACCGAAATACAGTTTGGCATTTGTTATAAAAGTTTCAAGTGGAAAAAACTAAAGATATCTACGAAAGGCTCACACTTTTAGTGGACGCAGATGAGAACATTCCCGGCGGTTCAGCTCAAGCCTATTGGATTCATTAGTCGGTTGTGAAATATCAGTTGGGACTCGCAATTGTGAAGTAACGAGATCTAAAGTATAATTTTCATTCAAAAAGTTTGGAATTAAAACAGAAGTCAAAATTAACTTCAACATTTACGTTTGGCGTGTACGTAATTGGGAAGTTCTGTTAAGTAACAACTGAAAGCAAATGTTATTTAAACAAAAATTTAGCAGTGGATATTATATTACTTAATGACTGCGTTTTTCGGAGCTCCAAATTATGTTAAGTTACAGTTGGAAGAATCCTTCTTTGCCCAATTTTGAATTGGTTTTTATACAACTTAACTCAACTGAAGTAATAGTAATTTAAACAATGTTACTTCATGTAGTTGGCTTTGCTTTTGTTAATAATTTACTCCACAATCCAAAGCCGAGCTTCTCTCAATCTCTCAATGAGAAGCTTTTCCATGGCTAGTTACTTCAAAGCTGTCGCCAATAGCTAGTCAAGCTGACCGGTTGTGTAAGTTTTTAATAAAAATACTTGTTCATTAGATTTCCCGAGGCGGGATTGAACACTCGACCTCACCTTATCCAGTCACTCAGCTATTGTTGGCAGGCAAAAATATCTCTGAATTTTGTATGTCTAAAACAGTGCACGGCAGTCGATGTCACTATGGATTTTCATCACGGATGCAAACCACTCGGAAATGAGGACTGGTTCTGTTCAGTGGTTCACACAGTTTTAAAACCGTCGGTTCGGTTCACCAAATGGTTTTTGGTTTAGTTCAGTGGTTCACTCTTTACTATTTACATATTTTATGAGGGGCTATTTAGGTTTTGCGAGTTTCCGAATATTTTTAATTTTTGCATACTTACGAAATTGAATTCTTTAAAAACATTTAAATAGCTAAATTTTTATTACTTTATTGACAGTATTTCACATAAATTGAAACATTTTCTAACAACTCAAGAGCACCAAAGCAAAAGCCAAAGTGTTTCTATTTACATGAAATACTGTCAAGAAAGTAATTTTTTGTCGTTCTAAGAACTAACCTTTAAATCATTTAGGATATCAATAGCTTTAGTAAAATGGTACCACACGCGAACTACTGAGCGACACCTTGTGATTCACTGAAGTAATTTTGGTTGTAAACCTGATGTTTGAGTGCAAAAACTTAAGCAGTGATGCAAAATAGCTGCATCAATAAGGAAAATTAAAACAATGCTTGGAGTAGGCAATTGCGGCTCTCTAGGTCTTGTTACATACAGAGTTTTATTGATAAAATTTTGTATGTTCTTAAATCTTGGGTTGAATTGAGGAAATTAAAATTTATTGTAATCATGTCAGTGGAATTGTTACGATTTCTTCTTCTTGAATTGATGGCGTACGAGTTGGTGGAACCTTTTGCAGCATTGATCAGCTTATCGGCCAAGCACTCGGCAATGATCTTTGTATTCCTGAAGCCCCAAGTGCTCCTGTGCTCAGCAGCCAGACGTCCTGTTTAACGGGACGCAAGAGCGACACATTCACAATAAATGATCTCGTGCGAGGGCTTGACAGTGCGACAGGAACTCAGTTTCTTGCCATTGTTTCTTCCCTTCAACATCAGAGTGCAGGTCAGACTCTCCACAACGTTTAGCGTCATCACATGCTTCCAGCGTTTTGAATCGCCTTCCCGTTTTCTTTTAACACCCTTCAAATTGTCCGGATGTTTGTAACGCATAAAAGAAAGCATTTCCGACCACAGAAAGTATGTAGGTAATAAAAATAGAAAAAAGATAGATTTCTTGAAAGCATTTTTAAAGGGTATGCTCCTTTTATAAATACCAAGGTATTTATTGTTTGTTTAATAGGGAAACCGTTATGGGTTCTTCAACAAACATTCCGGCGTGCCTTCCGTTATAATAAATGTATATGGGTTTTTGCGACCTATTCTGATTTCGGTCAAAGAGGTTGTTACTTTTTTCGAACAAGAAAAGGCCTTTCCTTGTTGGCCACCGAAGATATCTTTCAAAGATTCACCGTACTTGCTGATTGACGAACAAAAGCTCGCTAAGTACCAGAGGTCTTAGTAGATACTAGGTTAGTCCAGTGGTCCAAACTCGACCATCTAATAAATTTACACTTAACATTAAATGGAAATCAGTACATTTAATGATGTACAGAGTCAGGAAACTTTGTTTAAAAAGAACATGTGAAAAAGGCTTATATTTTTATAGTTTTTGGTCCATAACAGAACTGGATCTGAATCGGTTTGTGACACTGGAAACCCTGATTATGGAAGAGGCAAATATTTTAATAGCATTCGGCATTCGTTCCTTATTATAGGATAAATATTTTATTCGGGGGTGACACGGAAATCTTTAGTGATTTTCGTATAAACGTTTGCATATCAAATTTAATTCTTTACCTTTATATGTAAAATGACAAGTATAACTTTGGTTGGTAGATCAGATCGTGAATGTTTAACGATTTGGAACCTACAACCTAAATCTACTATGCTTTGAACAGTAGGATTTAATTCGCTTATTTTTCCTCAATTTATCTAGTATCCAAGCCCTTTGCTGTCACTTTACATACAAATTTGCAATTAGTTTTAGTTCGAAGTACAAGCGTTTATACAAAAATCACTGGAGATTTCTGGGGCACTTCCCATTAATTGAATATGTTTTACTAACTGATTAAGGGTTTAAGCGACCTGGTTTGATTTTAGTCAAAGTGGTTGTTAGCCGGCTTAAGTTCGAGGATTGATTATAATTCAATAACCAATAGAAATTCAACAAAGAATACATATGAATATGAACAGCAGCTGTGGTTGCGCAGACGACCGATTCGGCTGCCACCATGGCTAAGCCTTCGTCAATAAGCTTTCAATTGCTGTCGTACTATGCATTGGCATTGAAAGTTGTTCAATGTTTCTTTGTTGTTGTGCCCACTGTTTTTAATGTCTGAGAACTTCGTCTCAGAGTGTGCTTAAAATGAGCCTAGATTTCTTGTGTACATTTATTTAAAGTTGTTTTACTGAGCTAAAAAGGGAGACGATCATTTGTATGTCATTTGCTTATCGTATTGATTTATATAACGAATAACGAACGGTTATAAAAATGGGTTGCTCTTATGTAAAATCGTCTAGCAAATAAAGACAGACTGACTGTCACCTGTTCCACTTCATTATTGATATATGTTTATATAAGTTTTAGCAGGTGCTGGTTTCAAACAGTATACTTTTAAACGTGAAAAGGGTATTTATCTGAGCTCGCAAATAACAGTTGACCGCCTGCTTTTTCTCTGAGCAGAACACTTCGTTTCTCTTCGTTTTTGTTTTCAGTTGACTGTTGAGGAATTCTTGTTACGCTTATTCAATAACAACTTATAGAGAGCGATCCGTGTCAAAAAATTCAGCTGAGCAACTTCATCATTAACTCATGACTGAGAAGCTTAGTTGAGTCAGTTACAAAACCAATGGTTCATTGAGCGCGCTGTGCGGATAGTTCAATTTGAAGCGGTTCTATTACACCTGATAACTCAGCTGAGAAGGCTCAGACACCTGTTTACACGGGCTGACAGATACTCAGATACAAAACTCAGCTGAGAGATCAGGTCGTGTAAATAGCGCTTAAGCTATAATGACCTTTTATGTAAAATGACAAAAAAAGATATGAATATGAATCATGAAACAATTTGAATTAAATTTGGCGTTGAAAGAGGTCCATGAGGTTCAAAAGTTGCTAAAAAAAAAAATTGCTAAATTAAATAGCTAAAAATGAAAACTTAGAAAACTGTTGTGTTTGGACGGAAATCCAACAGATACTTGTAAAAAATTAATTTGTAATGAAACAAAGTTACTTTGAATGAGGTCAAAAACACTCTGGAACAGTGTTGTCAGAATATGGGATACAAAAGCTGGTAAATTTTGCGCAAAAAAATTGGTAGAAAAAGCTAAAAATTGCAAAGGGTTAAAACTGAAAATAAGTGTTTTTGAGACTAAAATCAAACAACAACTTACAAAATTACGGTAATTATCTTGTTTAGTAAAGCACATACATAATTTCAATACAGCATCAACAAACTTAACTCATTTTAAAAGAAACCATGAATGACCTCCGCGAATTTTGTGCTTCATAATTCTTTATAATTCGCGGTTAATCGAAGGAATTATTTTGGAACTTTTTGAGTACAGGTTTCTATACCTGACAATTACCAAAACTCTTTTTCAAGGTGCTAGGACAAACAAATTCTTCAAAATGGACAGAATCCTGCAATGAATTCACAATCTCACTTTTTTTGGTGTCCCAGCATAACCCGAATCTAAGAACAAGAAAAGCTGAAAGAACTATCACTTCTGTAGATCGAAACCATCAGGGGGCTTAGTACCGAATCAGTACTGAAATTGGCGCTGATTTGGAAGAGCTGGTACTAAAAATATGGCTTCCATTACTTGCTCTTCGGTCATGAAACTAATACAGCCAATGCGATCACTTATGACGTTCGCTTTTTAGATAAATATTTAAGTACTAAGTCTCATGAGTAGTGAAACTCTACTGAAATCACTCTTGAGCTAAAGCAATATCTAATGATTATGCATTAAATTATATAATTATCACTCCGGAATTCACTTCTGAGACTTTTTACTCAGGGGAAGTTTTATAGGAAAGGTTTCAAAACTATTTAGTAATTTCAAAATTGCTAGAAATAGCTAAACATAATTTTAAAGTTGCTAGATTTATAGCAAATAGCGTTTTCAAAAATTGAAACGCATTTCCACTTTCAGAAATGCTAGATCTAGCAACTAAATAGCTAAAATTTCAACACTGGTCCAGCATACGTGTTTAAATCTGATAGCTTTCATTTAGGAAGTTCTCCAATACTACGATATTTCTCTAGGTCAGATTTACACTATTAGCGTCGATAGTGGAGCGAGTATGGTTCAAGCAGGAGAATTTTTAAGTGAAAACTGCAATGCACAAAAGGAACGCAACAATGAAGAGTGTAATATCAAAAAAGATTGTTCATGTGATCTAAGAGTATTTATTGACTTGGTCAATGACGAAGTTACTTCAATAAATTCGCTCGACGACTCTATTAATACAGTTCATTGTAATAGACACCCTCTATATTGAGTGATTAACGAGCTTTCAAGAAAGTTCAGTTTGACATTAGATGAGTTCACAAACATTGTAAAAAATCATTTGCATATAGAAAAATGGAACTCAAATTACAAAATGTGCGAACGTTTACAAAATCTTAAAAATTTTTGAACTCAGAGTTCTATAAGAGAGTTCCATAAAGACCTTAATACATCAGATTGGAACGTAGATCATTATAAATGTAATTTGCTGCAGCCAATTTAGAGAACTTCTTTAAAGCTGCTGGATTCACAAGTAATTTTTACATTGTTTGTTACTAAATATGTGCCTCGTGTGATGTTTATTATTGGGCCATTTCGGTTGTGTTTTGTGTAACTACTCGACAACCGTTCTTCCATTATGAGCTGAGTACCAATATTGGCTGCAGTATTCTTAAGCCCGAGATGTCAAATTTTCTAACTTCTGACCAAAAAAAAGTAGCAAACCAGCACATCACAGATAAGTATACTTAAAATGTTATGCTAATTACGATATATTTCTACTTAAACCAGATGCTTAAATATTGCATTTGCATTTTCATATCAAATATTTAAGATAGCTAAGTGAAATAGAATCCGATTAATTCATATGCAGCAACTCAACATCCGATTGAGGTCGAAATCGACTAAAAAGTGAACAGAAGGTTTTTGATGTTTTTAAAGCAATATTTTCTAGTGTTTATATCGAAATAACAACTTAAACAGTAAAGTAATGATGTTAAGTTAAAAATGTTCAACATTTCAATTTTTAGTCATAAACTGATTCCAAAAGCACATACATCGACAAATGCTTAAAAATTTTTGGGAAAGACCATAAAAACGAAGAGTTTAAAAATATTGACTTAAATATATCAACTATTCTAAAAACTCAGGTATCAGTGGAATGTGCATTTTTAACACTGAAGTTTGTTTTTCTGACTTAGGAGCTTCTGTCGATAAACAGCTAATAGAAGGTTTAGTGCTAATGATTTTGCTAATTACAATTATTTACCTAAAGTATATTTGTTTATTAAGTATAGGTCAAACTATTCTTTTATGTTCAAGCGAACTAAGGTTCGAACCACCGCCTTGTGTTGAGGGGTGCCAGAAGCCGGTCCGAGAACCGAACTTTAGACTTCACAATGGGTTCGAGTCCCCAGACCGAACCTTCTGCAGAATTATATAGGTTATATCAACAGACGCCTCATTCGCACGCATACAAACGCAAGAGACTTTTATTTTCTTCGCTCGTGGCAAAGCGATCAGAGAATGAGCAGAGGGAAACCAAAAAAATTGTACGGTGAGCACAGACCGATTTATTTTCGAGCTCTGGTATTTATTGATCTACCCACGTTAATTTATTTGAAATTGTATACAATATAATTTAGAATTCCTCTACGTTTTCCCTCAAATCTGATCATAAATTTTTCAAGCTCGTTACTTATGACCTTTAGAAAGGCATATTTCAAATTCTTGTTAAATTCATAAAGCAAATAAAGTTAGCTTAGGTAAATGAAATAAGCAAAAATTCTTTTTACAATAACTTAGTTTTGAGAATTCTACATTTGATTCGCTGGCAACTGGAAATAGACTCATTGAAATAATTTGTTCATTTCTGTGAAGATTTTATGTGTGTGTTCTCTTAAACATTTATATCAATTTCTTTATTCCTTTCAGGCTGCGAGTTAAATTTATGTATGGGTTTTATGGCTACGTGGCTCGTAAATAAGAAATATGTGGCAGCAAGGCTAGAATATCGGTTTCTGTCTCTGTACGTGTGGGTGTGTGTGTGTGCGAGACTTTGGAATGGCCAACATCTTAAAAGGATAACTGCATGAATAGCATGAAAGTTTTCAAGTCAAATCAGATTGAATCCTGCTGTTGTGTTGCTTGGTGACCAAATCAAATGACTTGAGCAAAAATCATTTTACTAAAACTCAATTTTACCATGTTGACAAATAACAGAATTTATGAAGATGGCTTATTTATTTCATTCTCTGTGCTTTTATTAGCTGGCAGGTGTCTTGGTTAAAGCAAACAACTAATTGAAATTAAAAATGTTTGGCAACAAATTGGTTTTCATATTACCCCCCCTGAGACAACCAAACAGTATGGTTTTCCTGGGCTTTCCAAACACATGGCTCATGTAGAGAAGAGTGCCAAATTAGTTTCCAATTGTGTGAATGAAGCGAAAACTCGGAGCAGAGCAACGCTAAACAAAACGGAGCGAAGCGAAACAGAGTTAAAAGCGACCAGTTCGTTAAACCCGGCCGTTTATGAATTTATATACACAACACATTGCCTTTTTTGTGTGTGTTTCTGTTTGTTGGAACAAGCCAAGCAGAACGCTGAAACGCCTGCATTTGTGGCGCAACTTTAGAAAACTCTGAAATTTGTACTAGCATTTGCAGACCACTACCAGCCCACTTCCCCTCCTCACACCGATCCGTACACATAAAACTCAAATAAGCCAAGTAACAACAAGCAACATTTAGCTGCAGTTGCATCAATACCCCAGCGTCTGGCCGCAATAGAGCGTAGTTCTTACCCTAAAAAAAAAATCAAACAAAATTAGAATTTTAAATTCTACTTCAAACATAAAATTTCAATTGCAAATGTAACAGGTATCGTACATTTAACAGGTCCATGCGAAGGGTTTTATTTTTAGTATGTATTTCGGTTTGATGATCTCCATGGATCTGGGTCAGGCATTTTGACAATTTGATATTACAAGTTCATGGTAGGAATATCCATATAGTATCGATTAATATGTTTGAGACATAGTCTATAATCGATATATTATCAATGAAATCAATGATTTCTGTATTATCAAATGTATTGTTTACTAAAGCTGACGGCAAACTGCCAAAGAAGCCGACTTCGATTTTATTTTCAAATTTTCAAACTCTACCAATGTAACTAAATTTACTTTTGTGTAAATAATTGAAAAAAAATCTTTTAAGTAACGTCCATTACTACTACTTATCAATGATTATGACATCATATATATAAGACTATAATTCGCAAAAGTTTTACAATTTTAGACTGGTTTTTGGAACAGATTTGGCCTCCAAATCGTTAAACTTTCGCGAAAGTGAAAATACATATAAATCGATATATTGATAAAACGACTGTTCGATATATCGACATTGTGACGACCCGATGTATCAAATATCGAGCTTGTAAAATTTTTCGATTTCGATATTCCGTGAACTATTGGCAACCCTAGTGCAGAAAACCAGACAAATCAGTGCTTGTTGTTGTTGTAGCTTTCTTATCTTTCGTTTCTGTATACGATCTGGCGTTAACATTCTTGTGCGGGGTATCAAACCAAGCTCAATCATACATTCTTATTTGTGGCTTTTTGTGAGGGATACAGTGTGTAGGATCACAGAGTGATTAAGCCTGTACAGAAAATAAATTGCCTTAAACTCAAAATAAGAACAAAACTGTCAAATATATTGAGAACAAATGATCTAGAAGTGATTAAAACCACCGTACAGAAAAGTGAGCGATGGTGCAATGAGCTAACACGCCATTCTAATCATAGTTCGTTAAGAGAAAAAGGTTTTGGGTTCGATTCACAGACAAGTACAACCAAATTTTAATTATGTGTTTCTAAAAGATTAAAGGACAAAAAGAAAACCCCCCCCCCCAAAAAAAAACATTTTTTTTAATAAAAAAAAATATTTTTTTTATTCTTATGAAATATCCAATGGATCTTTTATTAATATCCATTCGAGTTTTCAAATGATCTAAATGAGGTATCCTATGGATCTAATAATATCCTTTTAATATCCATTTGATCCGAATTTCGTATACAGTGGAACTGTTACTAAGATCATTTCCAAATAACATACAGCACAATTGTTCGAATAATTTTATTTAGTTTTAATAAGGGCTTAACACCGAAACGAATTTCAGTTCCGGTACCGGTTTCGGTACGTACCGAAATTATTGTTTCGGTTAATAGTTCAGTTTTGGTTTTCAGTATATTTCGGTTTTGGGTTTCGATACCGAAAAAAATTTTATTCTGAGATAAGTCCAAATCAATTTATTTGATTGTAATATAACGAAACGATATTCTACATTAAAGTTTCAGTAGTTTGACTTTAAAGTAAATTTATAAACGCCATTTCACATTTCGTACTATTTTTCCTAGTTAACATGTTTGACCTTATGATTAAGTACACTATGTTACTGAACGTTAATAAGTAGTCAAGCACTGCAACCAAATCAAATTTCTGTCTACACTAAGAAAAAAAACCCCGGCACAAAACGCAGCCGATGCGGATACCTAATTGAACCAATTCGTTCATGAATTTTTGTTCACAAAACAAGCCTGACGTTCAAGCCAAAACACCAGGTAATATTTTTAGCTCCACGCTCGGGTCACACTACATTTCAACAAACAAGCGCGTCCGTTTAAATCAGAGGGAGGCAGAAAATACATTTACATTTTTGCATTGCAATGCATTGGTGTGTGTGAGAGCAGCTCAAAAATTGCTCTCAATTTCAGTAGCAACGACTGCGTCGCGGCGTAGGAAAGCAAGCAACGCAGCGGCGCTTATACAGATTATACTATGCGTGTTTGAGCAGCGCTGCTTTGAGAATTTTCCTATATACGCGAGATAGCAAGCTGCCGGCCCCTGGTTTAAATAGCGCAAAGTTGTTCGGAAATCATGAACAATTTGTGTTCTGGTGTTGGATGTGCACTTATGCTGCTTTGAAACTCCCAAGCAGTTATAGCAATGCTGGCATGAGGAAATCTCTGCTTCTGTTCTGATGATAGAATCGGGAGGTTCTTAAACCTATTGTTCAATTTAGGCTGGTCACCTTTGTGGTGTTGCGATTGCCTATTTAAAGTTATGTGAAAAATAACATGACCTCTAGCTGTCTAAAGCATTCTAGTTTTAATATCACAAATGTCTTAAAATCAGTCACATAGTATAACCAGAATGTTCCCAAAATTGGCCCAAAAATGTTCGAAATTTTAACTCGCTGTGTTCCCAAAAAGAGACCGCGATGTTCTTTAGCTGAGCCCGAGATGTTCCACAGCTATTACCAAAATTTACACAAAATAGTCTCAAGACGTAACCAAAATGTTTCTGAAACAAGCCCGAGTTGAGCACAAAATGATACTAACGCAACACTTAAACGATAATGAAGATCGAACAACGGTCTCTAAAATTGCGTTCATGAAACGTACGTACGTTAAGCGCCCTTTACATGCGCCTTATACAGGGGGGGTGCTTGAATTTTACGCCCTCTTAGAAAAGTGGCAAGAAAAGCTGACATCGTCTGAACAACGTCATGATTTCTTTACTGCTTTACAAACATCTGTCCAAAATTTCAAAAAGCTCTGCTAAGGTAAAAAAAAAGGAAATCGTACCAGTACGAACGTTTCGTTCGGTTTTTTTCGGTTCCAATGATAACGGTATTCGTTTTTTTAAAACAAAATTATCATCGGTTCCGGTTTTGGTTCCTGTACGCGACTTGCAAAGGTTTATTTCGGTATTGATCTTAATTCTTCATCCAATGGAGCTGCATAAGCTAACATGAATTCTACAAAATTTGATCCTAAAATGGATACTTCGAATATTCTTTCTACGGGGATCTTTTTTTCCGTGTTGGTTGTTGTACAGCGATGACTCTGTTTCTATGCAAAATGGGCGGAGCAGCAGTACTTCCAGAGCTTGTAAATATCTATAATATTAACTCCCGATCAAATGAGAAAAAAACCTCTTCAATCCCCAGTATGTGAGATACAACTATAACCTGAACCTGTTTACTTGTTTTATTACTTGGATCAAGAATTTTTGATGCCAGAAGTTCGATATGAATGAAAATTCTTGATGCAAATATAAATTTTTGATCCTGCTATTCTTGATCCAAGAGCTTCAATACTTGAACCAAGAATAAAACATTCTCAAATCAAGTAAAAAAGTTCTTGAATCAAGAGCTTCGTGCATTGTCAAAAACCTAAGAAGTTCGTTCTTGTGTCGAGTTTTCGGGCTCAAGAATAAAGAGGTTTTTCTTTTTAACCCAACCCCCCCCACAATTCAAAAAAAAAAAAAAATATAAAACCATTTTTTTTTTTTTTTTTTAAAAAAATTTATATAAAAAATTTTTATTGTAAGTATGAAATGGCTCTAGGAACACACTAACACCACAAAACAGCAACAGTCTTTGCCTGAAACCAGTCAGTCCAACAGTCGTCTCTCCATGCCAACAACGACGTAACTGCTTGGGAATTCCAAAGCAACATAAGAGCAAAAACCGCTTGTTGGCTTCTCATCACACCCTTATATTATAAAAAACGAAACTGTGTGAGCGGACTCAACGCTATTCCTTTAATTGTGCTTGCTCTCCTCTCTCAGTTTCTTTACCTCACTCCCCTCGCCTAAAAACACTTTACTGGTAACGAATTTAGATCGATTTTAAGAGCGAAATTCTTGAAAATTCCAGAATGAAAAGATTTTTTTCAAAAGAGAGTACTTTAACTATTTATTCTCCTTTTTGCTGAGTGTACATGAGGTGAGTGGATTAGCCACAAAAGCACAAGATTCTCTCATCTTGTATGAGACTTTTTTAACTTTTCCAAGCGTCTGATTACACAAACTGGTAAATTGGCAGATATGACAGACTGTAAAGACTGAGTAGAATATATGGGAATTGTGTCATATATTTTTCTGAACATGTATGCAACAGCCAACTAACACTGCCTTTGACAGGTGGTCACACATGTATGACAGCAACTGACACCTAGAAATATGTCAACCTTCCTTTGTTATCTGGCAAATGTAACTCTTTGGGTGCTAAGTATGAATTCCAAAGAAGTGCAATCGATATTTAAAATGCTAAAAAAACTTACTTGATATCATTAGTGTTGATATTTGTTATGCTACTTACTTCCACAGTCTATTACAAAACATTCTTGTAATTAAAATGATATTGAAGTCTGCCTTCTAGCCTGTCAAAGCAAAGTCCACTGTTCTACTTAAGCCTCTGCTGATGCAGTTTATTTTTGGAAGAACGGAACTACTTACTGAAAATTACCCTCTCAGTGGAGGCAAGCTCGAGTTGGAAAAACTATTAAGAATACATCCAATTGTATGCAATTTCTATAATGTGCTACTGCCAGTCTTTGAATTGATTCCAATGAAACAGCTGCCCCCCACACTAATGGCTCTTACTTTCTACGAAATCAAATCAATAAATAAGCGTAGTTTTCCTTTTCTTTGAATACGGTCAAAGAGCTTTTCCTAGAACTTCAACACGCACACAATTTGCAACAACGACTGCGTTTGCAGTGACATTTGATTCCGCGGAAAGTGGTGGCAATTAGTTGCCATTGGATATGCATTTGCATACTTTCCTCGGTCTGGCAGATCCACTTCGCCAAATGAAATCGAATCGAAGTCGACTAACAAACAAAAAATTAGAAGAGCACCTGCAGCTGCCTAGCCAACTTTTCCATTCTGTTGACTTTTCCATTAATTGTTATAAAAACCGGAGCTGCTGCTGTTGTGGATGGGCCAACAAGTTTTCATTTCTGGCAAATTAATTAAATGCACTCGACTGTGATTTATGCGACTGTATGGAGCAGACTGTGCACCCCTAACGGAAAATGTTTGTATGTAGATAAGCGAGCATTAGTAGCTGCCGACACAGTAGCTACATCAGCATGTGAAGTGCACTGTGAATGGTTTTTCCATTTAACACTCGACGGGCGGGCGGGCAGGCGGGCAATGCTCCCTTAGCAAGAGCTAAAAGCCAAATCCACTTAAGATGAAGTTATGCTGCCTTTCTGAGTCAAATGTCTAATAATTTTCTACTTAAAAATTCATTAGAAACAAATCGCCTACCCATATCAAAACCATGAAAAAGCCTCAATAAGCCCAAATGAATGGCCTACTCAGCTTGCTCCTCGCTAATTTGCACTAATTGATTTCTTTTCTTTCGGGAGAAACCGAGGCTCTAGGTATGCCTTTTGTCTTGCCGTCGAGAGAAGCTTTAATTGAGCGCGCTGGACGCTGTCAAATGTTTCGTTCGCTCGACATGCGCTGACAGTTTGTCTGGCATAGTTTTTTTTGGGTGTTTTTTTTCTCTTTCTCTGTGCTGTCTGCCAAATCGAAAACTAAACGCCGTCAAAGTCTCATTAGCTGATGACTTTGATTTTACGCCACGCCTCCCCCGTTGCCTCTGATGGGGTTTTAATGCGTTTTGACAGCAAGCATTGTTTCAAGATGCGTCTGATACGACGAGTAGTTGCTGTCTCTGCCAGCCATTAACCAAACGATTTCCCTTAGTGCTGAGGATCGGATAACCAGAAAAGATACTTTCACCTTTTTAAATTGTTGCGCGCAATTTACCAAGGGAATATCTGAAGGGAAGTATGGTTTATTTTCTAGCTAATTGTATCACCTGAAGTGTTTATCAAAATCATACATTAAACCAATCTGTTCTGGAAATAGCATCACTGGTTAATGCCAGAGTAAATCTAGGACTAATATGAACTGAAAGCTTTTGTTAAAACGTATTCGAACCGCTCCAATGATCTACTGAACCTGACTCGAACACGATGTGTTTTAGAAAAAACTCCATTGCAAAAAGAACTAAGCAAAGAACTAATGTGTGCTATCAGACTTTCTCTCCATAACAGATAAACCAAGCAATTCTGCAGACTATAATATTTGCTAGCGAGAGACTTTTCAGAAAAGCTAAATAACTACATAACATATTTGGCAGCAGCAGCAGCAAACTAGTTTTCTACTCTTAAGGCCCCGACGGACTGACGACGTAAGTAATTCATCATACGCCACCACATATTGTGTGACCAGAACTTACAAAAAAAATTACGCCACTGCATCGCGTTGTCAGGTTCATGGCATTTTTAAATTAGCTGGTGGAGGGTCACACTGCTCAATCAGGTGTGTTTTGTTTTGATGACAAGTGATTTACTCTTATGCTTCTGCCATGATAGCAATAGCTCTCCCGCAAAGCCTTTAACCAGCTCCTGCCTTACCGGCGAGCCCCCTGGGAACCCTGCTTTAAACCAGTTCGGCAATCAGCGACTGTAACATATTGGTAGAAATTTTAATCAATTTGTTCAAAGTGTTCACGTATGTTACAGATCTTCTTTTTGAACAAGCTTGGCCACTTCACTCCAAGCCTTGAGTCCGAATGTTTGGGGTGGGATAAATCGCAAGTGGCATCCCGGTCCCACCGCCAAAATCAGCGCAACCTTGTCTTCATGCGAAAACATTTCCAATCGGCTCTTTCGCTTTGATTTTTCTGCCATTGTTTTATTTTAGTTAAGTCCAGCTGATCGATGGCATACATGTAGAGTAACAGCGCGTAACATCTGATGGCAACAATATTGCACCAGCAGAGCAACGCAAAATAAGGCCCACAGCCTATTAACAGTGAGTCCACGAATGAGATGTTAAGCTCTGTTTAGCGCTGTTAAGCGCAAAGTACGTTTTGACTCCAACGGGGACGTTAAATCGTTACTCCTGCTTCTTCTTCTCTCATTTTTGTATGAAACTTCGTTGCGTCACCGCTGGGCTTTTACTAATGTACGCCGATTTGGCTTGTAATGGTAAATCTTGGTAGTATCTAGCAGTTGTATTTTCCCTTTTAACAACTGTTTTTATACTTCCGTGGAGTGTAAATTTTTAAATTCAACTGGACTCGCTCTTGTTCTTTTGGTTTTCGTTAATAAGAATCGTTGTCTTTGTGAAATGTTTGGATTGGGCTGCCCCAACCTGCCCCTGCTAGCCACTTATTAAGGAATTTCAACAGCAAATTGGTTAAATAATGAAGGGAGTCTAATAGGTTTGAAAGGGTTGAAACAAAAAACAAGAAATGTTTGGATGGAATACTTTTTTCCCCGAGTCAGGTATTTTAAATATGGCAGGGCGACCTGCAAAAGACTTCACAGAAAGCCACAAGAACCAAATGGCAATGAGAGTTGCGGAGCTAGTCGAATCAAAGACTTCCGAACAGCTTATGGTGGCAAAACGCGGCAACCTGTCAAGAAAAAATCAATTTGCGATCAGCCAAACAGATGTGGCGCAGGAGCCATCGTTCAATTCTGGCAGGTGGTTTCGATGTTGGCTTAAAAATTTTTTCAAATGGTTTATGATCTGTGACCAGCTCGAGTTCAAGACCTGCTAGATAATAATAAAATTTTTCCACAGCCCAAACCAATGACAAACTTTCTTTCTCTGTCTGTGAGTATCGCTTTTTCTACTTCCGAAAGGCTCTTACTTGCAAAAGATATAACATTTGGTTCATTTTGTTGATTAAATTGGATCAACACTGCCCCTAAGCCAACGGGACTAGCATCAGCCACTAATCTAGTTTTCCTTTTAGGATCGAAATAGGACAAAGTTGGTATATTTCCCAGTCGTTCTTTTAAATCCTCAAAAGCCTTTCTCTGTGTTTCATCCCACACAAATTTGACATCTTTTTTAAGTAACCTCCTGAGTGGTTCGGTGCAGTCCGCTAAATCAGGAATAAATTTCCCGACGTACGTAACTAGCCCGAGAAAACTCCTTGTTTCTTATTTGTTTTTAGGTTCTCGGCATTCTAAAATTGTATTCACTTTTTCCACATCGACTTTGACCTCTTTGTCCGACAGAACATGGCCAAGGAATTTTAGCTGGGAATGGATTAAAAAATGGGGCTGACACGGCATCCCCAGCATATCGAGATTTTGGTGTAGAAGTCTCCGTGGTTATCTTTGCCTTCTTGCTCCACAAAATTTTAGTCCACAAAGCAGTTATACAGGCAGACCTCCTTTCCGCTAAGTTTTGAACAGTAAACCGAACGCAATTCCGTTAAGGTTTGGTTTTGCAGATCTCAATTCCGAATGAAATTGCTTACGTCTTACTTTTGGCAAACCACGGACCAAACCAAATAGGCACCAGAGAATCAAGCGAAGTGTTCGAATATGGTACGTTAGGTAGGGAAATAAGCGACTTTTACGTTTTACTTTTCGTTTTGGCCAGCTCCAGGCTGTCAATTTCTAGAGACATTTAACAAAAATAAATATTCTAACTTTTATTTCATTTAAAGACTTAAATGCAATTCAATTTACATAAAAAAGTTTCAAATTGATCACAGATTTAAGGAAAATTAGCTGTGTGAGTACGCAATTTGCCAATTACTTTTCATTTCACCGGGCAAGCAGCATTACTTTTTAAAACGAAAAATGATTTTGATTTTGTGTTGCGAGAAACGGAATCAATTCCGTTTCCGAAAAGTTGCAGTGGAAGTGGAATTGAGAAAATGACTGATAGTATCTCCTGAGCATGCTCATAAAACAACATGCTACAACTTAATGAACGGATTTATAAATGCTTTCTTATATTCATCCGACGCAATAATTAACTCCTTCTCAAAAAAAAAAAACTTTTATTCCAATTTATTTGGCGACCTTTCTAATGTTTAATTAGCAACGAGATAGCTGGCTCGAGGTCAAGAAGTTGCGTTTGTTTACAACTATAAACAACTTATGCATTGACAAACCAAAAAGAGCTGTTTCATGGATGTCCAATCCAATCATCAGAAGGCGTTTCGCTAAATGACTCCTGATCAGAGCTCGTAAATAACAATTGAACATTTTTGCACGCTGCCCCGGCAATCGTCCTTTGTTTGCTTCAGGACTGTTCCGGAGCGGCTTGTTTTGCTCTTTCAATAACAATTCATAGACAGCGATCCGACTGAGCGCTTGCACATTAAGAATCAGTAGATGAGCAAACAGCCGAAAGACTCACCTCAAAGGGTTTTTTTTTCATTTATTTGTGTTGTGTGTGTGTGGCTTGTGTGAGTATATCCATGAAACAGCTGTAAAGGTTTGTCCACGCATTTTTTGGTTTGTCAATGCATAAGTTGTTTATAGTTGTGAACAAACGCAACTTCTTGACCTCGAGCCAGCTAACTCGTTACTAAAAAAATAACATTAATTTTAATAAAGTGCTGAAAATTCTGTGAAATATACTGTTTTTGTGTGGTTACATCCGGATGACTTTAATTTTAAAAGCTGTTTTCAATTTTAATTGTAAAAGTAAGAGCATAAGAGAGAAACTTCGTTTAATTCATCTACATATACACACGCAAGAGTGTTGGGAAAACACCGATAGGGATCAACATCGATTATGAATCATAGTATCAAACTATTTCTTAGCTTTAATATACATTTTTCCAAAAAGCTCTACTTATTTGTTAAGCACAGATACTTATTACAAAATTAGGTAATGGATTGGTGGCAAAGTTTTTGAATTCTTTCGAATCATTTGAAGGTGTTGGAAATTGTTCGTTCACTGTTTTGGTCACTGGTTTGGACACTGTTTTGGTCACTGCTTTGGTCACTGTTTTGGTCACTGTTTTTGGTCACTGTTTGGTCTCTGTATTAATCAATGGGCGTGTTCACCAGCACACGCCAATCACCTAACATAAATCAACAATCACAAAAAAAGTGTTTAGCTGCTGGTGAACGGTTTTTGATAGAATTTGCAGCCAACAAAACTATCGATATTTTTTATTGGCGGAAGTTTTGAACTTTTGACCGCAAATAAAAAAAATAATAAAATATGAATAACATCAAGTACAATCCATTACATTGGATGTGACTGTCGTCAAAAACGCCGACATGGCGAAATTTCGACCTCTTCGATGGCGACTTGGTTGTCTCTGGTTGTCCCAGATTGGCTACTTGTAAGCGAATAGGAACGCCTTGCAGAATCTCTCCATTGAAGAGTTTCATGCGGCAGGGCTTGAGGAATCAACTGGGGGGCCTTCTTGCAGCTCTATGATAGACTCGGAGGAAAGCTCTCTCCCAACCGATTTGGAAGAGATGCAAAACACTCGAGACCGTTGTACAGTTTGCGGGAGGACCCAAGATTGTGCTGCATCGTCTATGCATTGCACTGGGAGCTTATATAGTGAACATGCTGCAGGAGGATTGGCCGTGTGCAATGAGAAGATCAATAAGTTCCAGTAGCAGCGTATGCCAAATGTCAGTGAAGATGTGCAGCTCTGTATGCTGGAGGTGCTGCAGGCCATACCGGAGGTGGCACAAGTCATACACACCTCGGTGAAGCGAGTCATCTTTAGGGCAGAGTTGGGCAAGCGGGTGCCGGTGGCGTGGCAGACATGCGACACGTATTTAAAGCTGCAAATAGGACGCAGTGAATGGGACGCGGTGTGCGTGGGTGTGGGCACCTGGATTAAGAACATTGGCTTCTCTATTTAGGTCTTTTTGGTATGTCGAAACGGTCACCAACTGATGAGAAGGACTCCCGTTTTGCCAACATCCAATCTGTAAAAAGCAATGACGTTTCCTTGCCCATTTTGTTTTAACTTTCACAAAATGAATTCTTTGTTTATTGCTGTCAGCTGTTTGCTATCGATAACAATCACAAAATTAAATCAATCTAACAAAGAAATACTTTGATGGATTTACATCTAACACAATCTCGAAAATTAGCAATCATGATTGCACATCACGCCCGTTCACCAGCACAATCTAACAAAATTAGTCGATTTTTGGTCATCGATTTATGCTGGTGAACGCAACCAATGTTTTAGTCACTGTTTTAGTCACTGTTTGGTCACTCTTTTGGTCACTGTTCTGGAAACTGTTTGTTCTTCAATGCTTTAGTCACTGTTTTTGTGTCACTGTTTTGGTCACTATTTTGGACACTGTTTTTGTCACTGTTTGGTCACTGTTTTGGTCACAGCTGTGGTCACTGGCTTGGTCACTACTTTGGTCTTTGTACTTATCACTGTTTTAAACACAGTTTTTGTCATTGCTTTAGTCACTGCTTTAGTCACTGTTTTTGTCACCGTTTTTGACACTGTTTTGGTCACTGTTTTGGTCACTATTTGGTCTCTGTATTAATCACTGTTTCGGTAACTGTTTGGTCACCGTTTCCCCTCTCTTCCCCACCCACACACACACAACGTACCTGCTGCTTTGGCAAAGTTTGCAAAGTCAAAAGCGTAGCCAAGGAAATGTGCCGCAAAAATAAAGTTTTTCTCGTTTTGGTCGCCCAGTCAAACGTTTGCAAAAACTTCGCTCTAAAAATGTTTAAGTTCATAATTATTTAAAAAGAATTTTATCAGCAAGAATAAAACTAACGGAAGTTATTCCTTAAAGGCTTTTACTCAGATAAAAAAAATGGCTTGACACAGCCACAAAGGGCCAAAGCCGAGCCTCTCTCAATCTCTCCGATACTCAGATAAGATAAAAACTTAGTTCGGCACAATACTTCATATGAATAGAACCACATTTGAACAGTTTAGAAAACTGATATGCTTTGAAGCATTATTCTTATCTAAATGAAGTATTGTGAAAAACTAAATGTTTACCTCATCTGAGTATACGCCTTTAGGTGATTCAGATAACATAAAAATTTATTTCGCACAATCTTCTACAAATAAGACTGCTTTTCATAATAATCACATTTGATGGTTTCTATTCATCGTTTTGTTCTGGAAATCAGCCTTAATAAAATATCTCTCGGAAAAAAATCAATATTTTAGGAGATATTCATTTTCATCAATTTTATTTATGAGTTTCCTACAAAGTTAGTTTTTCACGACTCGATGTCAAAGTCAAGCGTGTTTGTGGTCTTCAAATTGCGCACAGATTAACCTGTGCACGCGCTTGAGGTCAGTTCCACTCCTTGCTTATAAACAAAATAACATTAAAACCATTAATTTTCTCCAAGTGTAGCTGCGACTGAGGATTCCTTCACGCCTTGCCATTTTGAACCTGACCAATTTGGGAGGCGTCTTAATGGTCTCGCTTACCCATATCATTTTGGTAAATGGCAACGGAAGAGACCCAAACAAAAGAGTCGATAAATTTTGCACTCTGTTTGCTCAACACGCCCACTTTAATTAGGCGCAGAGTGAAGATTCGTACCTCACTTAAACCGCTCCGGTTGGGGGTCACGAGCAGTCCAAGTAGAATCTGCATTATATGCTCTGTTGCCTGAGCACCTGTACGTACGTACGTGGTGTGTTTACCCACACATAGCGGCCCACCTGCAAAATGAGGCAACCAAACAACTCTCAACCGTTTGGCGATTTCAGGGCCCTCTTCGCTGTGCCTTCTTTTTGCTGCAAATTGGCCGACGGTCTTGGTAAATTATACGAAAATGCAACCAAGTCTTCGCTCCAGTTCCAGTTCACAGACATTGACACACTTTGCTCAGTTACTGGCATTTACATAGAGCGTCTCTCCGCCAACATTTTGACTCTTCATGGAGACGACTCTTCGTGCTCGGTTGTCATCATTCATGTTGTTTGTGTTGTGTCGTGACTGACTCAGCGATCGCTGCTCACGTCTGTGGCATGTGTAGGAGCCGCCGCCAAATCATGATGTTGCTGTTTACAAAACTGACAAAGAGTCAGAGTCTGTGCAGCCGCCACAATCTAATTAGCAATATTCGTTGCATTCCCCTTGCAGCCAACTACAAGCCACGCTCAAGATGTAATGAGCCCGGCAGACATTTCGTGCCACAGCATCTTCGTTTTCGTCAAACTGGTTTCCTCTCCAAATTTGTGTGCAGTTGTTGTTTACTTGCGTTTTTTGTGTCGATGGAAGGGGCAACCCATAAATCTTCAATTGTCATTTTTGTTTGACCGTTTTTTCGCTTGAATGTTGTTGTTATTATCATTGAGCGGCTTAAGTTTGCCTTTCAATTCTTCTATGGCTATGTGAACGGCCAATTTAGAGGTGTTAATGAGGCGAAGAAAGCCAAGTAAGTTTCAAATCAGCTTAAGAATTCTATATATGTACCTAAGACGAGACAGGAACGAACAGGGTTCGTTTAGATTTATAAATTGAGAAAATTTTTTTGAGGAAGTCACGAAGGATCCAAAATTTTGAAAATAATAACTAGCCTTGATGCCACGGAAGTCCCTTTTAATCTAATTCCAAGCCAAAACTAATTCGGTTTGTTGGTGGGGATAGATACAGGATTACATCTCTATATCAGTTGGATAAACAGGCACAAACACCCACCCACCCGCCTTCACACATGGTACTAAGTACCGAATACTTAGTCTCAAATACTTAGTATCGAATATTTAGAATCGAGTATGGAGTAAAGAGTACTTGGTATCGAGTAATAAATATCGAGAACTTAGTAACAGACCTGTCGAAAGGGCATTCCTGATCCGGGGGGTTTTTCTCATGTTGTACATAGTTTATTTAAGTTTTCGCCAAAAATCCGGGCTCCGGGCCTCTCTCAGAAATCCGGGCATGTCTCTAGTACCAACTCACATTAAACTACGGCTTTCACAAACATATGTGGCAAAGAACTAGGTACTTTGACCAGTGTGCTGTGGCCTTATGAATCATTGTCAATTTCCTGCTCCGTCATACTACAAGCATAACAAAAGCTCGGCGGTGATCCACAGGCCAGATGCGGCGCAAAATTAGTTGTGTTTGTATTTTTTGGTGAATGGACTTAATTGTGATCTCCGCTTCTGACATATAGCGGGTGAACTGACCGGTCTCAGCAGTTTTGTTGAAACAACACACCAGAGAAGAAGCCCTCGTCAGCAACTCAACGGAAATGGAACAATGACAATATGAGGAAATGCCAGCGAGCGATAAGGCTGCCCTAGGAGTAGGGGCACTCGGCGTAATGGAACTGCTGATAAGAGCAGGTGCAGGCAGGTAGATGTGCTGCTGACTCACCCTTAAACAAACAAATTGTTTATATTCATCAGGAATCTTTGCTTTTGTCTATAAATAATTAATGCCCTTGGGGAGCTGTTGTCAGCTTATCGAGGACTCGTGTCGCGCCCATAATTGCCAATTATCAATTCAAGCAGGCAGGCACACCACAGCGCACAAGACACACACTCACACCACATAAGTATGTGTGTGTTCACATGCCGCCTTCCACTTGAGGTTGACCAATTGCACAAGATGCCTTTCCTATCCCAGGCGGCGCATGAATATCGATGACCCTCGCCGCGTGCCTTTTGGGTATTTTCTGTCGACTTGTTGATTTTTCGTCTGCCATAATAATGAGAAACTGATGATGCAGTTCCCAGGGGGTGATTTCGTCTTGGTGGATTTCAAGGCCAATCAAAGTGATTTACGACAGTAAGAACTGTGATCCCTCAGCAGCAGGCCAGTGACCCTGTGCAGAAGTTGTCTAATGAATGCTTGTAACAGAGCTATAAATTGTTTATTATGAAATTCTAACATAAAATTTCAGATGGCGATTTTTGAGTATTTGCGTCTACACTCAGAAATGTGTAGAAAAGAAAGAAAGAAAGACGGTCAAGCCCGACATTAATATACTCTGTACCTCTGAAGAGCTTCCCATCTCCGTTGCTACTGGTACTGCCCATAATTGTTTGTTTTCATTATAACTCGACTATCGTTCATCCGATCATTACCGTTCCTTTGGCGGATCGATGAATAATCCTGATTACTAAATATGTCCAGAAGAAACGAACCTTCTATCTTTAAGACTGTGGGAGATGCTTCCTTCTGCTTGTTACATACTTTTGCACAAAGTTAATATGCTCTGTGTACCTTTGGTACAGAAGAGTATAATAAACAATTTCATTTCCGCTTTTAAAAAACCAAATTTATTTGTTATTTGAAATCAATTTAAGCACGTTTCAAATTTGAAGTGTGTAGGCCACGGAGCTAGTAAGTATAAGTTGGATCAAAAAGTTCGAGGTTCATATTTGAATCAAAAAAATTCGCCCAAGTTTTAAGACTATTCAGTCTTACCGTGAAAACTATTACACTTAAACGAGCTCAATCTTTTAAAGTCAATGGGTATAGGGTCAAGTTATTGAGGATTTTTATAAATGGCACCAACTTTTTTATGGACTTTAGCTAGGAATGGAAATACTTGCGAAAAGTGTGCGAAATCTCTGTCAATTATTTCGTCGATTGCAAGTGCAAAATAAAGCGCCCATCTCTAGTTTCACAGACGTTCATATCTAATGGTTTTGTTTACAAATTTAACTTGGAGGAAATTTAAAGTTAATAAACTGCGATGAGTTAGGTCCATCGTAAGCTTTATTTTTATTTTTTCAACAATTTGCTTCAAAAGGCAAATGACGATCTAAGGAAACGACTGGAAAAGGGGCTAAATCGACTATTTGGGACATGACATCTCGTTGATATGTATTTATGTACTTATGATTGCAACGAAGTAGATTAGGAATTGTCGTCTGGGACTTGCGGCGACAAAGAAGTCCCAAGTCCAACCATTGAGAAATTGTGCTCATCCGCTAAAAAAACCGAATCGCCGACTTCCAGTCTAATCAATCCTATAAGGAACAATCACTTTGTGCTGGACCCAAGTTCCTCGTCATCAACCATCTCGTAAAAGGAGTTATACAGGGTGGGTCAAAAGAAGTCATCCGATGTTGTTTGGTTTTTTTTTTTTCTAAATAAAAAACGTATATTCTGTTTTTTGATTATATTTATTTGAACCTTTATAATTTTATTGGTCATTTTGAGAAGATGATATCGGCCAAATGGGTGCCGTTACATACGGGCTCGTTTTATGGCATTTTTCATCACTTCGGCAAGAACTTCGGGCTGCAGATTCTCGCACTCGTGTCGAATGTTGTTCTTGAGGGCTTCCAAGGTCTCGGGCTTGGTTACGTAAACACGGGATTTCAAAAAACCCCACAAAAAAAAGTCTTGAACGGTTAAATCGGGCGGAAATGAGCCTCTTCGCTCATTATGATTTTGGTCGAAAAATCGATTATTCACGATTATTCCGCGTTCTTGGGGAATATATCGATCCATGGCTTGTTCAGTTGTATTCTACATCTGTCTAGTCCACAAATGTTAAAACAGATCTGACTTTGGCGGATATTTGTAAAAATAAGAGCATCTTCCAATAGGGTGACTCTTTAAAAGAATTCACACAAATTCGCTTATGTGTACGACAAGTCTGGCAAAATAGACATGTATGAAGCTATCACCTACTCCACATCGTTGCCTCTTTGAGTTGCGATGGGTAACTGGCCGGCAGAAATCAATAACTCCGTCGTCTTTGGCTTTAGGCTTCTCAAAATCAGTACTCGGGGGTTTTTGGGTGCTCTGATTTCATTTTTGGCCATACTTTTTCGATCGGTTGGGAGGGGTCGGCTTATGGAGTGGGGTAAAATTAAGCAAAAATCCAATGGTGTGTCGTTTTATATGTTTTTGGGTGCTCTGATTTCGTTTCTGACAATATTTTTGCCGATCAGTGGGGAGGGGCCGACTTATGAAGGGGGAAGGGGTAAACTACCAACCAAAAGTCAAATGGGTTGTCGTTTAATAGGTTTTTGGGTGCTCTGATTTCGTTTCTGACAATATTTTTCCGATCGGTGGGGAGGGGCCGACTTATGGAGGGGGGTAAACTACCAACCAAAAGTCAAATGGGTTGCCGCTTAATAGGTTTTTTGGTGCTCTGATTTCGTTTCTGACAATATTTTTCCGATCGGTGGGAAGGGGCCGATTTATGGAGGGGGGTAAAATTAAACAAAAAGTCAAATGGGGTGTCATTTTATAGGTTTTTGGGTGCTCTGATTTCGTTTCTGACAATATTTTCCCAATCGGTTGGGAGGGGGCCGACTTATGGAGAGGGGTAAAATTATGCAAAAAAAACCAAATGGGTTGTCGTTTTATAGGTTTTTGGTTGCTCTGATTTCATTTCGGGCGATATTTTTCTGATCAGGAAATCAATGATCAACCCAAGAAAGAGAAAGGCGGGGTTTTTGTACAATTTCCCACAAAAAAATTTTCATATGCGGTACTCTTAAAACTTGTTCGATTTTGACAATTTTTGGTACACGCTTGTCTTATGTAAAGCCTATCATTCTGGCAGAGTTTCATAACGATCGGTCAATTTTTAAATGTAGCTCCCATACAAAGTGAACTAAGAATACAAAGTGTTACTAAGAAAATTTGAAAACTTTTTTTTCAAATTGACAAAACTATACAACGAAATATGATAAGTGGCTGTCGTAAAGGTCCAAAATAATAAGAAATATCAATCATAGACCGGGAGTAGCCCGGAATGAAATTTCCCGGTCTAAAAAAGTTGAAACAAGAGTTTTTTTAGTCTTTTTCTTCCCTTCCACTTTTACTTACCATCTTATATAAATTCAATTAACCGAATATGCAATTTCGTACCTCATGAACACATAATTAATAAAAAAAGTTACCAGGAACCAGAAACATTGTCGTCACAAAGCACGCATCTGCTAAATATCGTCTAAAATTAGCCTCCGTACAGGTATTACAACAATGCTCAACTTTGTGTTCCTTTCCTGCCGTACACCGTTTATGAAACCAAAAAAATGGTACATTTTCGAGCTCGGTCAGCTTTCCATTCGGTCCCATGCACACATCGCTTCCTTTCTTAGCGTGCTTGGAACGGCGAAAGCGCTGTCGTTTAACGAAGCCCAAGCGACGTTAAAATGTTCTCCAAGAAAAAACAACCAATTGTAAATAACATAACTAAACTCAATAATGATTATATTTACCTTTCTTTCCAAGGGCAGCACCTTACACTCGTTATTTAAAAACATGATTTTTGCGCTCAAAGTCAACTTAATTTTAACATTTTTTTAGATATTGTTGTAAGTATTCGTTTTAGCCTAATATATCACACACTCAGTTTGTCTGACTAGTTAAAGATGTACCATAAATGAGGTTTAGGCAAATATAAAATAAATTATTTTGTTAATGACTATATATATAAATACAGCATACTTCATGGGCAAAAATCATGATTTTTTATGTAAATAAACGTAGTACTAGATGCTTTTTATCAAGTCGCTATCATAATGTTGGTTATGGGTCAGCTCCCACAGTTCAGATTTTTCTTTTCCTAAATTGATGATTGCCTCCTTCTTCTCCAATTAAAAGTGTTTCACCCTTTTGTATGATTATTTAAATTGTTTTTACACTCATTTCAATGAACAACATCGATAGAAAATTGCGTGACTCGCTGTGCATCGGGTGGCAACGCTGTGCTACTGCTATTTCGCACGTGAACTCCATACACACTTTTGAAATGGCAACCTGCGAAATTCGAGCGTAATTATTTTTTTGTATGAAGTTTTCGAATACGCGACCATTTCGCAGGTATCTCTGTACCTAGCTTTAAGTAAAAAATTCATAAGGCACATAATTATAAGATCATTCAGTTTTAGTTTGGATCATTCGAAGAACTTCTAAACCGAAAACAAAAGAAAAACTAAAATACAATTTTTCGAAAACAAAGTAAAGAAACAAGTTCTATCAAATTATAATAAGAAAAACTTTCAACTTACGAAAATAAATAAAAGTCTACTTCATGAATATCAGAAAAAAAGCTTGACTCTTTAGTTCAGCTGGTATCAAGGCACTACCTGGCCTAACGACCTGATGCATCACTGGGCGTCAGTCGCGTCGTTAACGACAGGTAATGCATCACAGCGCTAGTCTTGTACGTGAACTACAGTGAGCAACCATCACCACACTAACGACTGGTAATGCAGGGTCGTACCGATCGGTACGTTTTCCGGACATTCCCATACAAAAGTCGTTAGGCAAATACTTGGCTGGTGGTTGCTCTGGTGGCGAGTGCTCACTACGAAGAGTTAGGGAATTCGTTAATGCCGCACCGATGCAGCTGAACTACAGGAGATTTTTCTGTCTCCGGTTGAATTTTTCTTTCACATAAGTAGCTTTCAACTCAATTTCCCACGTTCGAGGGTGTCCAGGAAATCTGTAGAGATTTTGGCATCGTTTGGTTTGCAAATCGTTCGAAAATCCGTCGATGTCCCAGAACTTCGAGAGATTTTATATTCTTAGTGGGAAAGATAATTGGTCCAACTGGATCCAAGATAATTGTCCATCCCACCATTCAGGGTTGCATCAGGCACAAAAAATTTCCCATATTTTAGTTTTTTTGAATCATTCTAATATAATTCAAATTAAAGTCATGCTACCCAAAATAAAATGCAAAATATAAAAATATTTCCGACTTCTGGGCCACCTCCGATTATACCGATTTTTTTGCCATTTCCTTAAAGAGTCTTTTAAGATTTTTTTTCATATTTGTTAAAAACTAAATTTCGTCGAAAATATTTGGAACCCAAACCAATGTGCAAGGTTCCCAAAATACTCGAAATGAAAGATTTCCACTGTTTGTGGAGAGGCTTTTTGTAATTTCGCACTTCATTTAGCGTTAAATTAACAGCCATTCTCAATACAGAAACTGAGTTCTTGGCACGAAGCGGTCATAAAGCGTGGGGAAGAGGCTCGCACGAATTGCCATTTAATCATAACTAAACAAAGTTGGGTTCGGATGGCAGCTTATCTGGTTCCAGCTGAGAGAGTGAGAGAGAGAGAGAGAGCGGGCGAGAGGGAGATGTGCTGTGGCATAAATCAGTATGAGCCGCTGCAGCGGTGATGCGCTTCAGTGCAGCGGAACGAACAGAACACACAAAGCCCGTTCCTTCTTTGTGCTCCGCCACGACACGAGTTTAATCGAAATGCGCAGTCGCAACACCAGCACAAAACGTCGGTAAATGGAAAATGGTAAATGTGAAGGCCGCCGCCGCGCGGGCCAAAGAAATGCCACAGCGAAAATGCCAGCATCCATACATCTGGCGAGGCTAACGATGGCAGCGCATTAAATGCTCAGATTTCTTGGCTATGCGCATAAAATTGAATTGAATGAAGACTTGGGCCATTGTTGGAGGCCTGATGAAGCCAGCTAGCCGGCAGCATGAAAATAAACGTCGTTGCTGCTGCTGCTGCTGCCGATGTTGCTGCCGGCCAGGCAGCCTTTCATAATCGCAAATTGATGCGCCAGCACAAGCAACATCTTTGCCTTCGTCTCCTCCCCCGCTCCCCCTTCTCCTGCCGCTGTGCAGTGGAGCGTGGGAGCGCTTGAAGCGAATGTGGAAACTGTTTTTGGGGTCTTATTGGCTAATGCTTCGGCCTGGTCTTGCTTTGGCCAGCTGTGCGTCGTCCAGTAATATTGATAACCGCGAAATACAATAACAATAGCTTCACGCTGAAGGAATTCGTTTCATTCAATTTTATTTATGACTTCTTGGCGCTGGTTTTCCCTCCAAGATTCCTATTTGGCATTGATTTCTTGTTAATTTTACATTTGCAGTTCGTTGGGTTTTCCCCATCAAATAGAGCGACGGCTTTTGTTTTCGCTTTTCTTTTAGGGCTTTTTGCTGTGCTGTTATTGTTTTAGTTAAGTTGACCATTTGTATACAATTCGCCACGGCAGGCGCTTCGCTTATCTCTTCAAAATATGCGCCTGAACATCCCTTGGCACCTTCGTTGTCCTTGTCCAGTCCAGTCTGTGTCTTCCTGTGTGTGTGTGTGTGTGTGTGCATTTGTGGCCTCATTTATTTTCATTTCCTTTGTCATAACAATCTTTTTGTGCGCTCTGTTGGTATTTATGGTGTGCTTTTACACGGAACGCATCTTCCTCGGGTCGTTATATAAGTATATGAATTTGTTTTTGTTTCGTTTGCTTCTTTAATGCAATTGCCGCAACAAATTTTATTTGACCATGAAATGAAAATGAAATCAAATTAACATAATTGACAACCGATTTGTGATTTTATAGACGATTTGGGGGTTCCAGTTGAGTGAGCAGACCAAGTTCACTAGTCTGCACTTCCTTAGGGCGCGGCCCAGCATATTCGATTCAGATTCGGTCCGCTCCGAGCTATTTTGGTTTGCCTCATTCACTTCCAAATCGGAAATCATAAATTTCTGCTGCGAGTCCTACAATATTTATATTTCCCGAGGGTTCCAAGTTTTCCGATTACTCCTCTTTTGGACTAAATAAACCTCACCGTAAAAACCTTAAATCGAGTACAAGAAAGGAGTCTTCGATGCTAAAAGTAGTTCTAATAAAGGCTGCCTACTTGAATCTTCCAAATCTGGATCACATCTCTTTCGAAAAAGTTTTTGTTAGAAAATCAACTTGAGGTTATATTATAACAACTTTGATGATTTTCTGTGCATTCAACAATGAAAATGCGTTTACAAATAATATCTAAGTTCGGTATTTCACGAGTTCCAGTAGAAATAATCAAACGTCAAGCTGTTAAATTTCAGTAGAAATGGTCTACTGGATTATGAAGTCTTAATTATAATGAAGAAGTTCTATTAGTTTTTCGACTTATCAAAATAAATTACACTTTGTGGATAAAATATGACATATTATGTGTGAAGAAACCAGTCTGTACCAAGTCTGTGAGCAGCCTTAGAAACAATCGATTAGATCAGCGCTGGGAATGCTTTTACGGCTATCGCATTAAGAGATAATGTAACTCAAACCGAACTATGAATTTAACAACTTAACGAAAGGATAGGTACTTTTGCAGCAGAGAAGATTTCTTCTTAATAAATAAAAAAAAAAACTGCTAAGTTTAAGGAAAATTCGTTCTTACCGATTCGATCTTCATTTCTCTGGGAATACCAAATAAATAAATGCCAATTTTAAGGACATTTCTATTGAAAACCAAACTGTTTTTCGAACAAAAAATAACTTTCAGACTCTATTTTTTAATGACTGCTATACTATGTAGATGTTCGATTTCGACAAAACGTAGTGGAATCATGGGAAGCATAGTAAACTTAGAATTACGAAGCTTGGAGGTGTTTCCGCAGAAAACCAAATAGTTTTTCTCACTAAGACTAGTTTTTCGACAGCTCTTTCCTATGGCAGCTATATGCTATAGTCATCCGATCCGGCCGGTTCCGAAAAATGTGCAGCGTATTTGTACCAAAAGACTACGTGCAAAGTTTGGTGAGGATAGCTTTAAAACTGGCGGAGGAGATAGCATAGAAACAGACAGACGGACAGATGGACGGACAAGGCTCAATCAACTCAGCTCGTCATGCTGAGCAAGAATATATACTTTATGTGGTCGGAGATGCTTCCTTCAATGCGTTACAAACATCCGGACAATTTTATAATACCCTCTGCAAGGATATAATCATCTCTGAAAATAATCATTAAGATTGAATAACACAAGGCAACAAAAGAAGACTTGACGGTGATTCTAAATGAATCTATTTTCGGAAATGCTCCAACACGTATAGATTTTTAGTAATTTGAATTAATAGTCTTTAAAATTAAAAGCTGAACCTGAACCTGTTCCAAACCTAAAGTTTCGGTGACCTACGGTCCAGCGAATTCTTCTGTTATCTGATCGGTTGTGGGCGACTGACTCTTACAATCGGTAAGAAAGTTCAATTAAACATCTAGGAGAACGTTCAGAATAACTTAAACTTATTACCTTTAGAATAACTCCACTCATAATAGCCTCTGTTTTTAAAGATCCTTGATTGTAAAGCCTTTTAAATGATTCTGAAAACAAGAGCTTATCATAATATTGGAAGTATTTTTTATATGTACGAAATGGAATATTACTTCACAGTAAATTATATTTTGATCCAAAAACTACCCAATTCCCATACGATTTGTGAAGTTTATAGGTCGAAAGCGATTTGTAGAACACATGAGATCAAATTGAATGCTAGATAAATTTATTTGTTTGCTATCAATGTAAGATAAATATGTGTCGTTATTATAGATATTCGTGAAATTAGTTAGGTAATATAAAAATAATATTAAATGAGAGCGTGTTTGAAATTTAGTTGACGGCTTAATTTCGGCTGATTTACGATTGACGGCAGAAGTATGCTGATCACGGCGGCGGCTGCTGGACGACTGATGACGATGACTGCCGACCTATCGATAATAACGTCTATCGCAGGGAATTCGGTGCATGCAGGTCCCTACAACAAAACCTTCGTCCAAAAACCTTGAACCTCAAATTTCCGAATCTTAACCATTGATAAATTTTGGTTCGAACCAGTAGACCGGAATTCCGAAAAATTTGTTGGGTTTGCAGCCTTGATTTGAATATATGTGCTCAAATCTATTAAAACGCCCATGGCCCAACAATATGCTACGCAAAATCACCATATCACCTTATTTGGTCATTTGTATTGAATTCAAATGATAATTTTCAACAACATCCATGGCCTACCTTTAGGCAGTACAAAAAAATGGTAATTTTTAGTGCATGTATGTAGAATGGACTGTCAATGTTTTCCAATAATTAGTCTTGGACACTTGCAGTTTAATGTTTATTGATTATAATGTGAATATGATAAAATCTTAGCTTAACTTAATTAGGACGAATTTTAAGCAACGAGCAACTGCGAGCGCACGACTCTAGAAACACTTATTTTCTCTCCGCTTTGGTGACGCAATCTCTCCTCTGCACTCAGCTGAACTAAACTGAATCAAGTGCGAACTGGTTCTTCCGAGTCGCTTGAACAGTGTTGCATTGCGAGATCTATCGATAGTTAATTGATCGGATTATAGATCCTACCGCTTCTGATGGTTTTTTCAAATCCCACAAAAATCTAAGAAATATATGGAATAATTTATTTTAAAGCTAAGAAATAGTACTTTCCCACAATATTAAAGAGAGTTAGTATAGGCTTCCCTGAAAACGTCCCTAAAAATAATCAAAATAGCCATTTTACGCAACTTTTAGCTAAAATTTCCAAAAATCTAGACGTGATGGACTATTATCCGAAAACATCTAGAATCACCATCAATCGTTCAATATACTGGATCTTGTTGTCTAGTGTAAATAAAAGAGAAGTATGAAGAATATATTTGGTTTCAGCCTGCGCTGTCTGCTAACATACTAACATAAATGTTAAATTATATTAATAATTAAATATATTAATAATTAAACACTTTTTCCCCTCAGTAACGGGTACATCAAAGTTGGGCAGGCTGAGCTTTGATTTATTCTCAGGTTTTCTTTAAATAGAGAAGCAACTTTTTCGCCATATAGGTGGGAACTTAGCATCCACAGGTAAAAGATGTTTAAGTGGGTCAAAATAAAACTAACGGTCGGGCTCCCATTTCCACTATAGCTACAAAATTATGATTTTGAGCCAAATTTATAATCCGAAAAATGGTTTTGAAATGAAAATAAGAGCACGCCAGTAAAAATACTTATTAAAACCTTAAGCCCTAGTTGGAGTTATGTGAATTTACAGGAAGTAATGTCAAATTTGCATACAAAAAAATTTGAAATTTGGAATCTGATATTACTTCAAAACTCCAACTAGTTTTTTACAAACATAATTCGGAAGCTAAAGCATTGTTCTTACCGTCACGATTAGTTACACTTTTATTTCCATTCTAAAATTTTCATTACAATTTCTAAGCAAAGGTCCCAAGCGCAAATAACTTGTGTAAATATTTCAAACATTTTGAACCGTTTTGTTTGTCTAAAGTGGGAACACCAAATAGTTTGCGCGCAAACATAAGCCAAGTAGCCCTTGCCAATGTTTGTGCAGCAGTAATTATAATTTGTAACAAATATTTGCCAAGTGGGATAAAATGTGAACATTTGTTTGCATGTTGTTTTTTAATTTCGTTAGATTTATTTGATGTTAGACTCTCTATCAAATTTTAGTACAAATACCCAGGTACTCTCTCAAACTGGCCAAAATGCATATACATACGCCACAGTCCAATTTTCTCAGTGTGATTATTTATATGGGGGGGTCGCAGAAAGTTGTCCGTTCCGAGTTTGCATTCAATTTTGCGCTATCGCCAGCGTCATGGCTGGCTAACAGTTTTCGCTATTGTCGCTCTATATTACTCTCCTCTCTCTCTTTCTCTCCTACTGTCTTACTCTGCTCCGCTCTATGTTTATGGTCTATGGCCATGTAATTCACCTGCTTTTTACCACATTTCTGTATTTGAATTTAGAACAGTGGCTGCTGTTGCTGCCGCTGCAGAGTTTTTTTTTTAAAGTTCATTAGAAAGTGTTGTCTTTTGTCTGCTGTTTTGTTGTCGGTGGTGGTTTCTCTGCTGAAGTTCATGATACGGACAATGCACAGACAAAGCTGTCATGGTCATGGAATTCATCCTCAGCAAAGCAATGCCAAATTGAATTTCTTTTTTCAGTGGGTTTTAAGTGGAGAGTCATCGATTGTTGCCGCCCAAACGCCGAATGCTAATGAAGGCCTAGTGCCAGGGCTTTGGTGTTAATTACACCGCAATGTCGCCGTTGAAGTTTCGAGTGTTTGGCCTTATCAAGTATCTAGATGGCCTTAAGTGTTTTGGTCTCAAAGTGTTTACTTTGAAGGGATACCAGGCGGCGGCCCCTGGTCCTTAATTAGCTTTTGAATGGGCTCAGGTTGGGTGGGGTAGAGTGATTAATATTCAATATGTGCGCCTGTGACTAGCAGCTAATTAATAGTGCGGGTTCTCCTCTTTCAAACGCTCATAGAGGGTGCACATACAAGTACCATGTGTGTGGTCGCACGCGAGCAAAGCCACAGAGACCGCAACAATTCCAAACCCAGGACCCAACTGAACTGTACAAACCAAAAGCAACATCATTATCGAAATCACGCAAATATTTACCAAAATAATTTGTCAACTTAACAGGGAAACTTCACCGCATAACGCCCCTGCCGAGCAGTTGTTATTGTCCACATGAGCTGGAACAATTACAGAGGATTCGTCGTTGGCTTCATCTACTTTGTTGAGATAAGCAGCCCCGCAGCATCAGTGAAGCTTGCATAATCCTTTATGAAATTTGTTTTCACCTTTTTGGGCTTCAGCGGCTTCTTTGGCTTTGCTTTGCTTTGGCTTTGGCTCTTGGCCATAAAATTAAAATTTCTTTACAGACATTAAACGCTAAATGAAGCTGAAAATTACGCAAATCGGCAGGCAGAAGCACACAGAACCACAACAAAACAGAGCAACACCTTGACACAGGTTGAGGTGGGGAATGATGGCTTTGACATTGCCGAGGAAACGAAGGATGAATGAATCTGCGTGCGTGTGTCAAATTATGACAAACGCGGCTGACGTTGGCCACCCTTTTGTGTGGCCTGCTTTTAGGCGCAACGAATTTGCTACTAAATGCAAATACATCGACATAGAACGGGTTAAGCGGTGCGTGTTGTGTGTGAGTGTGTGTATTTTCCGTAAAAATATGATGGCTTTATTTTTGTTCTGTGTTTGGCCAACTGAGGCGTGTCCCCTGAATATAGATTTTTCCACCGACTGCGTAAAAGGAGCAGAAAAAAGTAACATAAAACATGTTGTTGCCTAAAAGCAAATACTCACATACATACATACAGGTTTCTACATATGTAAATTTTTTATCCAGGCTACCAGAATTTCGGGGAGTGGCAAGGTGTTGACACATTTCGTTTTGATTATTATTGGACCCTAAGAAGATTTTTTTATGTTCGAGCAAAACACACGAGACTCTCGTAATGACATTGTTCTTGAGGAGAGTGTTTTTTCAGGAGTGGAAGGAGGACAACGACCAGAACTAGGACTGTGCGTCTTTAAGGCAAGCAATCAATTCTCATTTGTCTGCCTCTTTTGTGTTGTCAGTAAAAGGTTTTCGACTTTAGGCGTATCAGTTTGGCAGTTTGGCTTGGGTTATAGCCTCTTTTTCAAAATGGAAGGTGGGGAAATAATCGAAATTTTATAAGTGCTGAACGATTGCTGGACAATTTTTTGATTTTGCATAGCATATTTTTGGGCATTAGAAAATTGAATAATTCTGAGCACATGTATTCAAAATGGTATATCTCGCTTAAAAAATCGCAGAACTGTTTGCTGCAGTTTCCACCTCCTACCACTTGACCTTATATCAAAGCAATTGGCTATAACAACAGCCCTTATACTAAGAGAATCCGATGCCTGGAACGGGGGTAGTTCGGGACACTCTACCATATTCATTAACCAAACGGGTATACCGTTAAATACTGATTACTGTACTGTTACTGTACGACGTCTGTATTCCAAGCCGACACGAGTGGGAAAACCTTCCCCACTGCAAAGCTAATGCCATCAACATCTACACTGATGGCTCTAGGCTCGACGTAAAGTAGTAGGGGGAATCTTTTCCTCCAACCTATATTTGAACTTATCGTTCCGCCTTCTTAATCACTGTCGCGTCTACCAAGCGGAGGTGGTGGCCATCCAGGAAGCAGCCACCTACCTTAGCACACTACCGATCAGAAAAAGAAACGTCTTCATATACTCAGACAGTCAAGCCGCCCTTAAAGCCCTTGACTCTTATACCAACAACACTAAAACGCTTACTGAATGCCGCTCATCTCTGAATGAGATAGCACGAGACTTCAGTATACACCTTATATGGGTGCCTAGACATCGCAACATAGAAGGAAATGAGTCTGCAGACAAACTAGCCAGAAAAGGTACCACCATCGAGCTCCTTTCAGAGAAGAGCACGATAGGGACTCCTATGGCAACAATCAAGCTACACACTAAAGCTGAAACACTTCGTCTCGCTGTGAACCGGTGGAAAAACCGAGACACACGTGGCCAACATTCAACCTGAAGCGTACCAATGCGCTTTTACGTCATAGAAGGGAACACATATCGCTTCTGATAGGGACCATGACGGGTAACTGCCTTATCGGCAGACACGCAGCGCGCCAAGGCGTCACTCACCATGACTTCTGTAGAAGCTGCAAATACGAAGAAGAGGAGTAAACTGTGCAACACCTTCTCTGCCCATGCCCCGCCTTGAGTAGAAGAAGACTTAGGACACTGGGTCAATCTCTCCCACTCAACCTCTCGGAGACATCTGGACTAGAGATCCCAGTTCTACTCAAATTCATTCTGTCCACACAAAGGAAAAAAGGGAAAGGGAAATCATGTGGCATCGTGACTTGTCGCTCTCAGCCATCGCAACCTAACCTTACCTTGCTTCAGTTTATTTTAAAGCTAATGAAAGATACTTTACGACCATATCAAAGAGAGTTAAATCAATTGTATAGGTTTCCCGAAAAAACGAGCCTAAAAAGGGTTTAAAAAGGCATTTTAAGCCCTAATGGGCCATCATTTCCGAAAATAGATTCGTGTAACCAACAACCCTTCAATATACTGAAAAAAGGTCTATCTCCGTTGTCTTCTCTTATCAAACCTGAAAAATCACACAATTCTTACACTATACGTCAGTTTCTACAAAATAAGATTTAATACATTTAAATCAAGTTATGTCGTCTTAATTCACGTATGTGGTAGGATTTTAAATAGACTATTTAATGTGAAAACAGAAATTTCTTTTCTATAAAGAATTTTTAGCCTAAGAAATTTTTAGTGTGACCAGAACTACTTTTACACAACCTTACTCAAAACTTGTCGACTTCGCGGTTGATGGCTTTGGTACTGAGTAGGGTTGCCGGATATTTCGAAATATCTGTATCGTTTTTTTCGATATTGAAAAAGTATCATTTCAATATTTATAGTTTGCTTTAAAATAAACCGATCTTTTCGATATTTTTGAAAATTTCTAAAAATTGCCATTTCGTTAAAAAAAAAACAGATCGTTTTAAGTAATCAAGAAGTTATTTGACAAGCACTAGAAACTGCATTTTGACTGTCCTCCAAATGCAGAGATCAAAGTAATTCCTTATTATTTCGTTGTTTGGGGGTACCTCAAGTGGAAAAATTTATTTTCGATTTTTTTCCCTCAGAATATTTGAGAATATTGCCCTTAAAGGATTTTTAGAAATTCGAAATACCTTAGAAGAGGCAGCCCTTTTAATGACCCAAGGTGACCCAATTTCACAAAATTTTTATCGAGGTTCAGACCACGAATGACATCTATACTGATTATAACCCCGTCTGTACTGTTCTTATCAGACAACCTGGAGACGAGAAATCGTGGCCTACAGAACTATTACTTTTTTTTAACCCCCACTTTGACGGCCGGGATCTTTTTTAAATAGCCAACATATCGAAGCAAATAATTTTTTTTACTATTATCTGTTTGTAACACAATTAAAAAAAACAGAATTGGATTAACTCTTTGCGTTTTCAAATGGGAATTCTTTTTAAAAAGGTCCAAAAACAGCCTCGACATGGAGAACCCCTCCTTAAATATAAGTTGATTCTTCGACAAAAACTTCGCTTAACAATGCTTCAGAAACAACTGATTTGAAGTCATCTTCTTTATATTTTTCCAACATCTATTTAGTCGATTATATAACCCACTTAAAGGCGCCAGAGCTAAGTCAACTACGGCTTAAACTTCAATTTCCAAAATTTGATGACAGCCAACTAGACATAGTAACTCTATGTTCATTTTTTTCCAGAAGAGTACATTCTTAGGAAATTTTTACATGCCGTTTTCAGTATCGAATAAGCCTTCATCTAATAAAAATAACAAAACTTCAGATGGATGGACTTCAGAAGTAAATAGTATCCTTTTGATATGAAAATAGTTATATTCAAGGGTGTTACAGAAATCTCTAGAAATTTTCGTAGAAACGGTTTTTTTTCGAACTACAACTGCTTGCGTTTACATGTATAGTGTCTCAAAAATGCAAACCTTCTAGATTAGATGACAAAAGTTAAGAAATTTTAAAACGACTGCTCAGCGCCAAGTAGACTTAAAGCGTACGGGTTTTCTTCCCTATAATCGAGTAGGAGACATTATATTTGACACTTTACATATGTATAAACTCCTCCTAGTTTTGTTCAAAATATAATCGTTTATATGATCTCTAGAGATTTCTGGGACACCGCCAATATGGTGTGATATTTTGATATTGGAATCAGGGATGCAAGCCGGTTCTGGACCGAAACGAAGAAAACCGTAACTGAATCGTTAATTCCAGCTGGTACACCGAACCACCAACCGAACCGTCGCACAGTGGTCCCAAATCCCAAAAAGCTGGCCAAAAGACGAAAAACGTATTTGATTTGGCTGAAAGTTTGTACTCGGGGGTCTTCGGCGTCGCTGATTACGAATTCGAAGTCAAAATTTTATAAAACAAAACGACGGATCCAATATGGCGGAAAATTTCTTCTTCAACGTATTTGATTCTGGTGAAAGTCTGTAATCGGGGGGTTTCCATTCCAAACCATCGTGGCCAGACCCTGGAGGGCCAATCTCCCAGTCTGACTTATCGAAGTGGCAACAACATCAACAGCACCAACCTGCTTCTGTTGGGCAATACCAGTTTGGCCGATTTTCTGTATTTTGTGGTACCTCACAAAAATCATTACCGATACTGAAGCCGCAGCTATATGCAGCTTATTTTTGGATATGTTTTGAAGAAGTGTCTGACCAACAAATTCTATTTTGTTTGAGAGTGGGATCTGATAGGAGTTTTGACTTATTGCTTTTTCTAACCCGACTTTTCAGAATGTGATTAAGAAAAACCTACTTTAAATAATGACTTACTATTTCATGCATTGAAATTCTACGTACTTTCTGGAATAGAATCCATTTTGTAGAACCCAAATGTGTTATTTTCGATGCGTGACGAGTAAGTGATGAGGCACGCTCGACGCTCACGAACGGAGCTCATATTTGAGCCAGGTAGGGACACTTCCAGAGTATAAAAATAGTCTTTACCATTCTCTTAAAATCACATCATATATTTCATTTGTGCTTTTTTTTTTTGTATCTCTTTCAGGTAAGCCTCATGCGGTAGATGATGTTAACTAGAACTGTGATTTGTGATGCCCCCCAAAAAAAAAATAAGTTACAGGTATGTTTTGATGGCTCACCGCCTGCCTAGCTGAGCAAAAGTCATTGACGTTGTTGACAATATTTTGTGCACTGTAACGTAAAGTCTGTTGCACCTGGAAACACAAATCTGCCAACGAGAATGAGGCATAAAACAGCAAGAGAGAAATTAAAAATTGTATTTCATGCCGCACAGTTAGCAGACGAAGGCAATTTGCTGAGTGCGTGGGCCGCGAAATGCGAAAAAATGGGCACGGACATGGCACACTCTTCCTCCCGCTCCCAGTAGGCTCGGTCTGATAAATCTTGAAAATGAAATAAAATGAAAATCTAATTTAAAGAGCGGACAGGCAGCCGGGCGTCAATAATTGGCCCAACTGAAATTATGCTGAAAGATTAAAGTCATTTATTATAATTTATTTATTTCTGTATTTTTTCGGCAGGCGCAGACAGAATGCGTGGGGAGGGCGGCGGCAGGGGCGGAAGGTCCTGGTGTCGTGGATATTTTTACAATTACTTTGAAGTGACGCACTAGCCCAACTATGAGAGCTGGGCGATCATTAAATTTGGCACACTTCATTGGCCTGGAACAGCAATAATAATTTATTATTTAATTTGGCCCTGGCCAGGAAGTGCGAGACGGACGCTCGGGCAGCGGAGGGTGCCGAGCAGTTTAAAGTAATTAATTTCGGGAAGTGTCAAAGTTGCCAGGCAAAACTTTTCGTCTCGCAGCACGAGCCGGAAGTGGCCTGCGGCGGTCATGGCCCGAGGAGCCGCTGCGATGCGATGGACAAGCAGCCAAAGCAGTAGCAGGTGGTGGTACATACTATTTCGCTTAGCATAATTCGGGACAGGTTTTTTGCTTTTTTGTTGCGTTTGGAACGTGGACACCGGACGCCTTGCGTTGAAATGAATTAAGAATTTAAATTAATTTTTAATATGCTTCATCTTTACGCTTTGTGTAATTCATCATCTTCAAAGGCAGAAGTCCAGGCACAATTAGCGTTTCATTCACAATCCTCTGACTAGGTATGTAAAGACGAACAAATTTTTATGTTCTGCCTTGAGCGAGGCGCACAGCATTTAGCCTCATCATAAATTAAAAGCCTCTCGCTGCCTCTTAATACCCTTGCCAAAGGGATAAACTAATTTGGGAAAGAAGCTAATACAAAGCACAAACGGGAAACTTTTCGTATAAGCTAATCTCTGTGCTAAGAGTGAAAAAAACCAAGAAAGTGCTGAAATGCTGACTTTAAAAAGGTTTATTATATATTTTAGTTTTAAAAAGCGGCCAGTTTTAGAATTTCCTGGATCTATCTATAGAGTGTATAAAAAAAAGCAGGGGAAAGCTAAATTCGGCTCGGCGGAAGTTTTGTTTTCCCTTGCAGTTTCCATTGAAAACAAAAATGTTCTTTTGAGACTTCTTTTAGGACCTTACTTTTCTATGCTTGTTATCCGAACTAGACTTGATCCCTTAGTAGGATCAATTCAAGAAGGGCCGATATTGACTTAAGCTCGAAAAAAGTACTTGATTTGATCTAGAAATCGGCTTGGTGCAAGTTTGTCCGAGATTAAATTGAGCTCGATATTCAAACAACACTCAATCCGAAAAATGGTTGCTCCATAAATTACCGAGATTAACTTATGCTCGAAATTCGTACTTGATTTGATCTGGAAATCGGTTTGAGGCAAGTTTGCACTAGATTAAATTGACCTCGATATTCGAACTCCACTCAATCTCAAAAAAGATTGCTTCATAAATGACTGAGATTGACGTTATCTTTGTACCCATTTAAAATGGCATCACAATTTGTGTGAGTGTGTGGTGCATGTATTCATTTGTCTAGAAAATGAATGAAAACACACGAACTAAAGGCTACAGTGTATTTTGGATTCGGGGCACTCGACTACTGTGTTCTTACTTGTTGAAACTTTACCCCAAAATGAGTTTATCACTAGAGCCCCATGCGACTTATTGAACGACCTTTTTGTATTTCAAACCAGCAAGTTCTTGCCGGCTCGGGGTAATTAGTTGTTTGCATACCCCCGGTTCCATCTATATATATATTTTAGCTTTCTCCTCATGCCAGCATTGCTATGACTGTTTGATTCGAGATTAACATTAGCCTTTTCGGTTTGATAAGCACTTTTCAGGTTTGTTTCAAGCTTTTCGAACTTGTATCAAGCTCGACTTAGTACGACTCGAGCTTGAAATTTCAATCCGAAAATCTAGATCAAATTAATCTTCTTGACGATTTTCCTGAATGCAGGTTATTACAAATAAAGATAGCATTTTAATTTCACTTAAAATGTTTGCAAACAAACTTAACAAATCAGTACTAGTCATCAGTTGGTTTTCTTATGAGGAGTGACATAAAATAGTTGGGAGTGAAATATTATCGATATCAAGAACTGGTGAAGTCCAGAGCGAGCCAAAGCATGGCTGATTCTGCCGTTTTCAACATTTAAATTGTCCAAAGATTGGACAGCGCATAGCCAAGTGTCAAGTCTTTTAAGACAGAATCATATGCACAAAGCACAAAGAACGTATTTCGAAGTACCTGTACAAGGGTCGTGTGTATGAAGTTATAAATAACTCTAAAATCCCTGTGTGTGGGGAAAAACTAGCCTAAAAAGAGACCGAACCTTATGAATAAACGTTACTTCTCGCTACCCCGTTGAGCGAGTAACATCCACTCACAATTGTGTTTGTGTTTTAATCATTTGTCCTTCGTCCCTGAAAAAGCAAATATGCTAAATTGAACGGCATCTGCTCAGGTCGAAAAAAAGGATTCCTAGTATAAACCAAAGCTATTGCCTACGAGGAAAATCCTAAGGAAATATTCAGAAGGAAGGATCCTTCTGGGTAAAATTGACCTGCCAAACGTAAGAGTGCGCTCGGCGCTAAAAGATCGCCAAAAATATCTGTCCTGCCAAACGTTGGGAATTACGCCATGGCATGAGGAGGACTGAAGGAAGAATGTTAATGGCGATCAAAAGATCGCCAAAAATATCTGTCCAGCCAAACGTTGGGAATTGCCCAGCGTAAGGAGGCCTTCAAAAGGAGGAAAGGTGACTTAAATCAGGAATAAGAAGGAAGGAAGAAAAGTAGCAGCATCGGGTTCAAGGCCCGAAAACTACAATCTTTAAAAGGAGAGACGGACTCCAGGAGTGACTGAGAAGAGCAGCAATCCTGGAGCAGATCGATGCCATTTTTAAAAACTTCAAGCTTCATAATTTTTATACTCTGTACCAAAGGTACATAGAGTATAATAAGTTTGTGCAAAAGCCATGTCCGTCAGTCCGTCTGTCTGTCCGTATGAACGCACAGATCTCAGAGATGGTAAGAGATAGAGGTTTGACATGTATGGGACTTACGCTTCTTATTCTTGCAGGCAGATCAAGTTTATTTTCAATTTTTGACACGCCCCCTCCCGCTACGTAATATCTCCCACAGTTTTATAGATAAAAGGGTCGTTCCTTCTGGACACATTTAGTAATTCAGATTAATAATCGATCCGCCAAAGGAATGGTAGAGATCGGATGAACGGTTGTCGAGTTATAAGGAAAACAAACAATTATGGGCAGCACCGACGGTGATGGGCAGCACTTCACAGGTACAGAGTATGTTATAGGCTTGACCGTCTTTCTTTCTGGTTTTTCACTGCAATATGTTTTAGCAAACATGGCATTGTTAAAATTGGCTTTAAAAAACAAGGACACCAAACTAAAATTAGTAAAAAAACGTTAAGAAAAGACCTGGAATTGAAAAGGTATCACACCTATGTAAAAAAACAGTCCACTTAAAAAAATTATTACAGTCCACTATCGCAGAAAAGAATACTTATGTCAAAATACAATTTGTCGCCCTGGCAATATGTCCAAATATATTTTGGACAATGGCATTTGGACTCAGGTAACTGCTTGAAAGGCAAATACTCTAGGTACTTATAAATAGAACAAACCAAATCAACCCTTGTCGCAGATCACAAGCAAGCAACATCTTCTTCTTCTTCTAGTTCCGATCCCTTGTGGGACATAGGGCATCAACCACTCCTCTCCTCCAGCGAACTCTGTTATTGGCCGTCGCTTTCAGTTCTCCCCAACTTTTCCCGATGCTTTGCGCCTCTCTACCGACAGTCTTCCTCCAAGTTTCTTTGGGTCTGCCACGTGACCGCCCGACTCCGTCCAACGGGTTCCATTCCATTGCCTTCCTTGCGATGTTGTTCTCGGTTTTTCGCAATGTATGTCCTATCCAGCTCCATTTCATCCTGCCTATTATGATGTCTCAGAGTTCCGTATTCTGTCGGGCAAGAATACGCAGTAGATGCGTCGAAGGCAACGGTTTACAAAAGTTTGTAGTTTCGCCACTATGGAAGTTGTAATTTTCCAAGTGGAAGAACCGTATAAGAGCACTGGCATTACGTTGGACTTGAAGAGCCTGATTTTGAGCCAGTGTGGATAGGTCGAGCAACGCCAAACAGCTGACAACATCCCATAGGCACCTTTAGCCTTTTGAAGCCGCACATGCACATCCCAGGTAGCTGAATTGCTCAACTTGCTCAATTGGCTCTTCGTCCAAAAACCAGAGCCTGGGATTGTCCTGCCGATTTAGCTGAGGTGTCAAGGTGGGCTAGTGTATTAGCCAGGTCGCTTAGCCCATTTGACAAGAGGCATATATCGTCTGCATAGTCCAGATGCCGCAGTCTTGTAGTCATTGACCACCAAATGCCGCGGTTGTTGGGAGCAGGTTGCATTGCAGCGAACACGTCTGCAACCACCATTATAAACAAAATGGGCGACAGAGCACATCCCAGAGCGAGTAACATCCACTCACAATTGTGGGTGTGTTTTTAACAAAATGCTCTTTCGCTTCTAGCTCTGTTTCTGTTACTACTTGAACACTGATCTTCTGGCTACCACGATTACTAACAGACTAAAGCAATGAGCAACATTTTTGTTTTTGTGCAGATTGCAAGTGCCTTACCTCAATCGGTGCTTACCTGCCTTTTAAATATGTCCACGAACTGCGTTTGTTTGAAGCACACAATCAAATGCTGCTGAGCTGCTGCGGCCCGGCTATTCGGTGCATTAACTTAGGGTATGGACAAGTCGGCCTGGCTAACGTTTACCTCACCAGTCGGAGTTTATCTTAATGCCTTTGCTCTTTGTCTTAATGCACAATAATAATTTAAATGCGATATTTTTGTTATTGTATACTTTTTATTGCATACTTAGCGGGGGGCGCCCAGGTGTTGGGCAAAATGCTTGGCCATTAGTCAAGGGACAGGCAACCTAACTTAACCCATCAGCGAAATCGAACCACAAAAGGAAACCCCAAACAAATAAACGCCAACAAACCCAGAGAAATGCGCCAAATGAATGGTCCAAGTGGAGGCTGAATCGTAGCGGGCGAAAACATTTTAAATGCAAATGAAGTGGCGCACTTAGTTGAAAAATGGACCAAGGCAACAAAAAAAGCAGTGAGAATTGCTGATAAATTAGGATAGCAGCCGACGACGACGCCGCAGCCGCCGCCGCCTGCAACTCGCGTCGATTTTAATCAACTTCAACAGAGAGAAAAGTATGTCAAAAATCGCCGGACGCCCCACCCCCCGTTTGCTCCCCGCTGGCTTAGCTAGCGAAATTGCAAAGTTTGGCAAAGCAGAAAATTATGCCAGCCAAACAACTCGAAATGTTTTTTATGTTAAATTTTAAAACAATTTTTAAGCAAGTGTCCGGCAAGTGGCGGCGGCGCCTAATGCGCTTATGGTTTTTGGGAAAACAATCCGAGGGCTTGGAGTACGAGGGTTGGCTTTTGTATAATAAGCCTAATAGTAGAGGATCAGTAGGCACACAGGGATGGTGCGAAAGTGGCCCTCGTTACCCCTGCGGGTAAATTATAATCAGCGCTGGAGCCGGACTTGGCGTTGATTTTCATTTTGTTTGCTGATTTATTTGTTGCATAATTTTGGGCCGCTCTAATGTGGCCCCCGGCAATCCTGCCACTCGCACTCACTCACGCAGATACAATTGGCCTTCTCCAGCCAGAGGAAAACTTGCGAAAATAAATTGAAAAGCACAAAGTTTGTCAGGAACTTTTGCTCAGCTGCTGTAAGTAATGTACTGAGAGTGGCGCTTGTAAAAAATTACTTGCATACTTTTTGGCGCGCTTATAATTGTTTTCCATTTCCTCGCCCCACCCACCACCATATAACTCATTAGGCCGAAGTTTAAGGCATAAACTGCCGGGACCAGCGCAGAGATTTACTTTAACTAACGCCAGCGCCTGCAACTATGCAATAAATTTTGCGAATTTGTGTCCTCCCTGTTTCGTACGTTCTCGTGGTTAAGGCTCATAGCCCTGACCCAAATACACACACACACACAGAGACACACCGGGGCGGAAAGTTATATAATAAGTAACATTAGCTACACATGTTCGTGGTGCCTCACTCCTGGGCACGAGCCAATCACAGCTGCCTTTGTTGCCAGCAGCTACTTAAGTGCAAGTGCGCCAAAGTCAAGTTGCTCCACCGGACTGTCGAAACTTTTCCAATCTACGCTAAATAAAAAGAAAAGTCTCTTTCATGTCTATCATGTCAGTTGGTATTTTATTATTTTTAACCTCGTCGCACAGCTGCCACCCACGGCCATTCCGTAGCTGGCTCCGTTGTCTTCTGCAACTAATTTGTCAATGTCAAGTGTTATTTCTTATATTTCTTTTCCTTTTTGCTGTTGTTGTTGCTGTTGTAGGTGTTGTTGTGTGCGTGCGCCAAACTTTTGCCGCCCCCCCGCCCACGGTGCGTTGCACGTAATCTAGCATATCAATGCGTTGAGCGCGTATGTGCGGCATACAAATTCCCCAGCGGAAGCGTTTGACAAACAGCTACTCCATTTTTGTCGAAATTTCAATTAGAACTGGCGGCTTTAAAATCAACACAAACAACTTCTTTAAGTTTACTTAACACCAGATACAAGCGGCCTCCGAGTGGCACCTCGATGCCAAGCAGAAAACTTTTTGCCACTTTATAAAAATTCGTTCACCCCCACGATTTAGCGAGCGAGAGGGCAACGTCACAGCCAGTCACTCTAGTTGGAGGCTACCAACCTTATTTATCAGTCAGGCTACCGTGATTCGCAGTAAGACAAATAAATCGCTATGAATTTTATTAGAAGTTTTAAAAATATTGTCCTTTAAACTCTAATGAAGCTGGGGACACATGGTATTTGCTGTCAACCCACCGTTAGTGTAAGTTGATGACGTCGTAATCATATCGATTGAGGCTCATGCCATTCGCTTTTTGATCCATGGCATTTCGTCTATGAGACGGGTCGTCGCGAAATTCGCTACCAAAATTGCTCAATTGCTCGACCAACAAACAGCCTCGTAAGTTGTAACATTGCTAATGAGATGCCTTAAAACTACTGTCCGCGACGACCCAAATTTGCTCTCAGAGGGTCATAACTGGTCGACGAAAATCGGGTGGGGATTTATGGTTATGACGTGGAAACCACAAGCTCAATCTATCTCACAACCTGGAAGCTGCCTTTCACACGAACATCACATACCGAATTAAAACGCAAAACAAGCCAAGTTTGAAGTCGAATTGTGACAAGACTTTCTTCGATTGCAGGGCCGTAGTGCAGTCATGAGATTTTGCCACAAGTGAAGAACGGTCAATAGAAAAGTATTTACATGCAAAAATATATGCACCAAAAACAGCCCGGATTTCCGTGGAAAACAAAAAATTTTAGGCTTTTTCACCACGATAACGCCCCTTCTCACACATCGTTCTTGTGGCATATGCAGCTTATTTGTACCAAAAGACTTCGTTTTAAGTTTGGTGAAGATAGCTTTAAAACTGACGGAAGGAGATAGCATAGAAACAGAAGGACAGACAGACGGACGGACGGACAGAAGAACAGGTCTAAATCAACTCAGCTCGTCATGCTGATCAAGAATATATATACTTAACCATTTCTGAAGTGGTCACCTCATTTGGACGCCCATTACGATGTTCATCTTCGTAGCTCAAACGACCTCGCATAAACTCAGCCACCCAATATTTTATTGTTGTAAACGAGGGAACAGAATTACGTAAGGTACAATCCAGCTCCTTTTTAATATTGGTTGGACTAAGACCTTTTATATGAAAGTATTGTATCACGTAACGATGACCAATTTTGTCCATGTTTGCAAATCAATAACAAGCGTTCTCTATTAAAATCGACCAAAAAAAAACTGTGCAAGGTAAAGGCACCAAACTTCAAACTTAAGCTTTAATAGTCGGTACTTCCCCCCTTTTTAATATTTTTTGTGAACATTTTCTAACACTACTGTGCTAGGTCGGTCATTTCTGGGACGGCCCTCGTACAGGGTGGTCCATCTAGAATGTGGAACGTCAAATGTCATTCGGAAAGCGACTAATATTTAGTAAAAACTTTGAAATTTACGAGATGGGTCGCTATTCGCTTGAAGAAAGTTGGGAAATATTTAAACATATTTCCATAGCGGTAAGTCCTCGGCTCGAACTTTGCAAAATTTGAAAATAAAAAAAAATTTTTCGAAAACTCAATTTGTGGATTTATTCGTAATGCGAGTTCGTGAAACTGGAGTGTTGGTGGATAAACTAAACCGTGCACGTACTCGTCCGGTGCGCTCGACCGAAAACATTGCTGCGGTTGCTGAAAATGTGCGTGAACAACCAACTCGCGCTACCTCTCAATGTTAAGTGATGGGTTCTTCGAGGAAATTGAAGCGGAAGACTTGACCGATATTTGGTTTCAACAAGACGACACTACGTGCCACACAGCGCACGCCCAAGCGATCTTTTGCGCCCAATCTTCGAAAATCGATAAAAGCAGCAAATATGGAGATGTGAATTGGCCGCCAAGAAGCTGTGATCTGACACCGTTAGACTATTATCTTTGGGGAGCGGTCAAGAACAAATGTTATCCAAACAATCCTGAAACAATTGATGAGTTGAAGAACGGGACTCGAGTTGCTATTGTTGACATACGTGCCGAAACAATTGAAAATGTTCTCAAAAATTGAGTGGATCGAATCCAAGTCAGCCGTGGTGGTCATTTGACCGAAATTGTTTTTCATAAATAAATGACATGAAACAACCTTTTCAATAAATGTTCAACCTTTGAAAAAGCAGTTTTTATACTCTGTTCCAAAGTTACAGAGAGTATAATAAGTTTGTGCAAAAGCCATGTCCGTCTGTCTGTCCGTATGAACGCACAGATCTCAGAGATGGTAAGAGATACAGGTGTGACATATATGGGGCTTATGCTTCTTATACTTGCAGGCAGATCAAGTTTATATTTAATTTTTGCCACGCTCCCTCCCGCCCCCACAATTTGGAAAAAACGTCGTATCTCCCACAGTTTTATAGATAGAAGGTTTGTTCCTTCTGGACTCATTGTGTAATTAGGCTTAATAAAGGAATGGTAGAGATCGGATGAACGGTTATCGAGTTATAATGAAAACAAACAATTATGGGCAGCACCGGTCGCAACGGTGATGGGCAGCACTTCACATGTACAGAGTATGTTATAGTCGGGCTTGACCGACTTTCTTTCTTGTTTTTAATAGCAAAATAAAATTCCAATTTTGAAGTGGACCAACCTGTATGTCGAAACTCTATCTTTTAACTTCTCTGAGATCATACGGACAGACATACAGACGGAAGGACATCGCTATATCGACTCGACTGTTCAAGAATATATTTACCTTATGGGAGATGCTTCCTTCTGACTGTTACTTTGTTTGGCACAAACTTAATATACTCTGTGTACCTTTGGTACAGGGAATAAAGAGGTAAGACCAGCTAACCAATATTTCGCAACACTAACCGAAATAAAGCGATTAGTCTCGGTTCCAATCATTTCCATGCCACTGTGCAGCTTCAGCCAAAGGGCAGGTGGTTGCCTAATTGCTGCCCCTGCTTGGCCCAGTCTTGCAGCAAATTTCGCTAAGTAGATTTTCTTGTACGACACTTTAGTGACAGTGGCAGCCCCCGCCGATCTGGCAGCGAAACAGTACAGTTGACACTTTGTGTCAAAGTTCATTGTTGCAGCAGTCGGCCAGAACTGTGGGGGAATGAAAATGGCAGGCCGTCAGTTTTTGTGCTTTTCCAGTGCGGCTAATTAATTTTGGTACGAGTTGAAGCCCAGCTCAGCGCAGCTTCTTTGCGAATTCAAGTGCTGTCTCTCCGTGCCAAGTGCCATTATGAGGGATTCTTATGGCAAAAGGCCATAATTGTATGACACTTGAGCATAATGATGGCGACGAGCATAACAATTGATTAGAATGAAGTGTAGGCGACAACATGACGTGGCATGTGAGCAGAGCCACATGTGACCCTGCTGTTTGTACGTAATCACATGGCCCAGTGAATTTATTCAATGCCAAGTGAAAATAATAAAATATGTATCATCTTGTTGGCTGGAGCGGAGGGAGCCAGGCCCACAAATCCCGCCGAGCGCACATGAATGTCTATTAGGCGCAACAATTGCCTTTTACGCTCATCAACAGGGGCCAAGGCCGAAGCTCCATAATGCGGCTGCTCATCATGATTACAATGATGACGACGAGCACCAGCAGCTGTTGGCTGCTTTACGGGCATAACAATGTTAAACACTCCAAACAGGAGCAAAGGCAGCAACAGCCATGAGTCTGCGATTTAATAATAACATGACAAACACACGGCATCCGCACGGCACACACACATAGCCAAAAATTGCAAAAAATTGTAGAAAATTGCCTGGCAAGTTTATAAAAATTAAGCACCCGGCAGACTCCCACCCAGCTTGCCACCTGCCATGAGCTAAATTAGATTTCTCCCCTCTTCTTGGTTCATTTTGTCAACTGTTTGGACTTGTTAGCAAATGGCCAAAGCGGCCACACAATGGACGCCAAACGCCTTCGGCGCGAAAGGTTCATTGTGCGTCCTTTTGGCATTGTGTCATTCTCTGAATAGCCACGCTAAGTAGATTAGGGCCAATGACATCGGCATCAGCATCACCAGTGGCCACTTTCATTGTGTGAGTTGGCTGGTTGATGGTTTCCTTAAGTTTTAATTGTATGAATTTAATTTCGCTCCCCCTTCTCGGAAACTCTGCAGTCGAGGGTGCCGACGAAAAGCCAAATGAGTTTGACTGCATCCACACAGACAGGCAAATGCAAATGCAAATGAAAATTCTGTTGAAATGCAATCGTCAACCGTACCACGAAGCACGTGCAATGCGGTTTGGTGTAATGCGTAAGCCAAGGCAAACACACACACGCACAGGAAAAGGTAATGACGCACAGTGGCTTTGGTTTTGCTAATTCTTACTGAGAACTATGCAAAACTACTTGGTAGTTAACTGGCTAACTTTATATTAGCAACCAACATATCTCAAATAGTTTCTGTTATATGGCCCTGAACCACAATTGATTCAGCTGGTTCGGAAACGTTCTGCAGTCTCTAATCATCACCCCATAACACCAAATCTCAAATCTTAAATAATTTTAGAGATATTGCTCTGAAACACTTTTGAACCGGTTCAGTCTGGTTTGGATCGATTTCCTTAGGTCTGAGCAATGAATGACAGATATTCATACGCTAAGGCAGGAATGACGCTTTCAATTTTTAGGGACAATTTGAATCGGAAATTTTTGTTCATTTGGACAAGTCGTTGGTGTAGGCGAGTCAGAGTGTGACTTAGTTCGTCGCAAAATGTTTGGTCCATTAGCAAAAAAATGTAGACAATAATTGTGCCTAAAAATTGAAAGTTTCATTCTAGCCTCAGTGACGTGAATTTCCTTTAATTCAAGCGGTAGTTTTGTAAGCTTCTCGGCAACGTTTCTTGATGAGGAACAAAGGATTTCAATAAATATTGTCTTGTTGCGCTAAACTTTTTTTGCATTCTATGCTGAATTTGCTGTGTCTTCTACAAATGAAATCGAATGAGGATCAGCTGTTTATCGATATAAGCTAAGATTTGAGCTTTCTTATGACCCCATTGATATTTGGCCCTTAAGCCCAGTAAGCAGATCGCCAAACTGTTGCAGGTTGCACAGCCAATCAAATCGTCTGCTTGCCAAAAGTTATACTGTGAGTGACAAAAGTGAAAGAAAAAAATATAACAGACATGGGAGAATTGCCTACTGCTTCTGAACATAAAAAAGGGACCATTAAACATCGACTAAGAGCACTTTCCAGAAATTCGTTTGTACCAGACCACCTGTAAAAGTCACTTAAATCAGAAAAAGTAAATATCCAAAAAAGATTTTATTGCCCCACCGTTAAGAGTTAAACATGAAACGGACTTTTTTTGAATTTAAAATAAGGCGCCCAACTCCAGTTATCGATAGTTATCGATAAGCGATCAAGCAAAATGACCGAACGCGTTAAGGAACGCGCTAGTGATTCTATATAAGCCGGCCCTTGCACCCAAGAAACTTCACATCTCGTGCAGAGGTCAGTCCGTGGTCTCAGAGTGCGCCTTGCATCTGTCCACCTAATCGTCTCGTGCTCTCAGAGTGCGCTTGCCTCTATCCACCTACCCAATCCCCTCGTGGTCTCAGAGTGTGCCGTCCTCTCAAAATTCTCTAGTGGTCTCAGAGTGCGCTGTCCACTGTCTGCTAACCTAATCAGCTCCAAAACTTCCCCTAATCTTCTAGTGGGCTCAGAGTGCGCTGTCCCCTGTCCTCCTAAGGACGCAGCCCCATCATCGGGGAGTCATCTCTTGGAACCGCCCCACGCAGCCAACCCAGGGCACGAGGCCATCCCACTACGATCGACCCAACGCCCATGCAACTCCGGATCATCATTCCCGAGGCAGGACGGACGCAGCCCATCCCCTCAAAGCCCTGAAAGGCAGTCACCACCTGAATACGCATATTAAATTTAGAACTAAAAGCCTAGAACCAAGTCTCCGAGGAATAAAGACATACCATGAAGATTCGATTGACACACTTTTCTTGTTCTTTATGGAAGGACTCAAGGGAAATTTATGTACAGCAACCACGACACAAAGAAATCAAATTTCTGTGACCCCTGGCCACGGCGAGCCACCACCCGGCAAGCTGTTGATACGAAGATTAACAAAGCCTTCCTGTGATTAAGCAGTTTATTGATAAGCATCTTGCGAATGCCAAAATGCTTTCCGTTATCTCTACTATATGGCGGAACTCGCAATAAACGGTCTCCTTTCGCAGTTGTCAGAAAATAATATATCCGTTAACAGCGTTCTCTGCTTCCGTTAGATTGTGAGAACAGGGAGAACATTTTTTTTCTTTCTTGTCTTGTTCGGCCCAATTCGCAACTACCAGTCAGGCAAAAGGTCTTTCTTGTACTTAAGAGACCGTGTGTGTTTCTTAGGCTACCGATCTCAACGCATGATTGTATGTATGCGGCAAACTAACTGCGCTCTTTCATTCTCTCTCGCACTGGCATTCTCTGCTCGCACTAGAGTTTGCTCTCGCAACCCTTTAAAGAAAACATTTTTGCGTTTCGGTCTTTGACAAACAAACATTTTCGGACCGCTTGATTAAAATGGGCCAGTTATAGGGTTGTAGTCAGACCGACCAATGCATTTTTTTAACTCAATAGGCGGGTTATTAACCACTTATCTATTGGAGGCGGTAGTTTAGTATAACACGTGCAGTGAATCCTTTCATCTTTTGTGAAATTTTCAAAATTTGAGCTCACATCTTTTTTAAATTTGTTTGTTGCTAGTAGACATTTTCACATTCAAGTCTTGTATACAGATGTGAATAAATTCGATGTAAAGTTAAATTTTCGTAAGTGAATGCCGGAGCGCATCTTACACGGCATGTTTCACATCAATGCCTCGTGAGTTTTACCCACACTCACATATTTTCTTTTTATTCAGACAGAAACTGCGAAATAGCATACCTCATATATTTTGTCCACAACTTGCGTTTTTTTTCGCCTGTGTCCGCAAATCCTGGCTTTAATTCAATTCGCCAATTAAACTAATTTAAGGAATCTGATTTGGAGTTCCCAGGCCACTGTGCGTTGTCGTTGCATGCAGAATAGTTAAAGTTACCGCAAATTGCGAGTGCGGTGTCCCCGAACGCAGAAAAGTAGGCAACGCATATAGCCGTCTCTTATCGCGCAGTCAACAAAACGTAATTATTCATAATTCAATTTTCTAACGCTAGATGGCGCATGACAATTTCACGCCACAATTTGGAAGCCGGTGCTGTGTGTGAGTGTGTGTGTGTGCAGTTAATGTGCTTTTTGGCATGCATACGAGGTTATGCAATATTAAGCTTACACATTCATTCGGCCATGTTTGCACAGGTTGGCTTGGCTTGGCATTCGCCTGGCAGGTTTGGTTAGGCAAATGTCAGTGCACCCACCCCCCGAAATTCATATCTCGTACAAATGGCTGTTGGCTCTGCATTATTGCCGTTTGTTTATTTAGTTGTCATAAGTACGTGTGCATTCAATGTGCATTCCATCTGGCATAACAAATTGTTGGATTGGATGCAGTTGGTGTTTGGCTTTGATGCGGCTCAACTAATTGTGCTAGGACACGTTTTGTGACTGTTGTTTGTGGCGTCATAAATTCTAATAAATTTATGCACTTATTTGTCTGGCAGCTGCAGCTTATGACAATCAGGCTATTAAGAAAATGTGCAGAAATTCTAATTACCCGGCTGAAGGTTTTTGAGAAAGGGCTCCTTGGTTATGCGACATATCCGCCAGCCGGGCATTTAAGGTCTCGCTCTCTCTCTCTCTCTCCTTCTCGCTGAGCCAACGGATATCCGTTGTACGTGGCGCACGCTTCAGTCGCATTTTTCTTCAAGTTGGCAGGACTTTCTCTCCCCTTTTCAAAAAAACATTGTAAAACATCATGAAATAAGAAACGCAGCCCAAAGAAATGGAAATGGCCATAAAAAGGAAACACTCTTGCACTTTAATTTATTTTCAGCGCCTCAGAAGAATGTGCAAAACAAAGGAAAAAGCACAAAATGTAAACGAGTTGAGAAGCGTTGCTAACGAGTCGAGAGGAAATGCGACTTTCGCACTCTCTTGTTGCGTTGTGCAAATTAAGATTAAGCCTTGACCAAAAACGGAACGGAACACAGACTTTGAATTGCATGTCAAGCGGCTATCATTTGGCCTCACTATTTAATTTAAATAAATGTCACACCATGTGGCGCACGGCAACGGCACGCAGGGCCACATGGCATAGTGGTCTTGCGATCAAAAAACATATAGCTAAAATATAAACTCTGCATATTTAAGGTTTAGAATACTGAATTTTGATTTTCAACACACAAAAAGTCGTCGGCGGGCAAAGGCCACTAATGAAAGACGTTGGTGGGTCTTGCCTCCTAACAGCCTCCTGGTCTGTGGAGTGTGTCCCCGTTTAAGGTTATGCGAAAGCATAACATGACCCCGAACCGGCTAAAACTGCTGGCTTATCATTTTCTTCATCACTACAAGAAATATCATCTCGAAATATTGCATATCGTCTAACAATAACATCGATATATCCACAATTTTCTTTTAGAGTTATTTCTCATACGAAAGCATCCAACATGATTCCTTCTAAAAGATGTTACAGTTTAAAGTTAACTATAAAGAAAGGCTAAATTCGATTTTAGGGGAGGTTAGCCAAACTACACCTCTACCAATAGAGAGTCTCCAAAAAGCAATCAAAACTGGTGCAGCAAGTTCAGTATGAATCTAGTAGCAAGAAGGATCGGAAGGAAAAGTGTTCCGATGTAGAATGCCAAGAAGCAAGGAAACAATTCATGCAGATGCAGCAAAAACAGACATCAAGAAATGCGTATATAGAGGCAAATAAGACTTATAAACTTATCTGCCAGAAGAAGAAAAAGCTCTACTTTAAGAGTATAGAGGTCATCTTAGATGACGTCAAAGATAGTAAGGATTGTTGGCAGCTGGTACGCAACTTAAAAAACGAAGGCTTCCGAAGGGGTGTAAACATTCCTAGTCTAGACTTCGAGAAAAATTTTTCTTGACTTCAGTGGTTCTGGAATTAACGGCACCCGATATTCAATATCTAATATGCAGGATACTCGAGGAGAAACTGGATGCGCCAATAACGCTTGAGATTAAAGGTACCCTAAGGAAGGTCAAATTGAATAAAGCGCCAAGAGAAGACCGAATCCCTAATGAGTTTTATATGAACGCACCGGATGACTTTCTGGAGGAAAGGAGCAGTAGAGGAGAGCTTTAATAGCAGATGATCCAGATAACTACCGTGGAAGTTCGTTCATAAACTGCATTGCCAAAATATTCATTGGTATACTCAACACGCGTCTCGCATCATGGGTGAAGGAAAATGAAATTCTCAATGAAAAAACATCCGATTACTGATGTATGCCGATGATATAGTAATCTTAGCAGATACGCCGGAGGTACTGCAACGGATGATCTATAGACTTGAAAAATGTTGAGTATGGAACATGAAAGTCAACTTGAAAGGTGTGCGACTGTCCAGTAAGGAAAAGTAAACTTTCCACAACGAATACCTAGGAGTTTTATTTACCCCAATCACATATTGCACTCAGGTATGGGGACATAAGTATTTGAAGAGGAAGATAATTTACATTGGTATTTTGTAAAAAAGATTCTAAGACTACCAATCAATTCACCCACATAATGAGCGACGATCACCCCACTGTTTATACTCTGTACCAAAGGTACATAGAGTATAATAAGTTTGTGCAAAAGTATGTAACAGCCAGAAGGAAGCATCTCCGACCTCATAAAGTATATATATTCTTGATCAGCATCAACAGCCGAGTCGATATAGCCATGTCCGTCTGTCTGTCCGTATGAACGCACAGATCTCAGAGATGGTAAGAGATAGAGGTTTGACATATATGTGACTTATGATTCTTATACTTGCAGGCAGATCAAGTTTATTTTCAATTTTTGCCACGCCCCCTCCCGCCCCCGCAAATGGGAAAAAACGTAATATCTCCCACAGTTTTATAGATAGAAGGTTCGTTCCTTCTGGACATATTTAGTAATCTGGATTATTTATCGATCCGCCAAAGGAATGGTTAAGATCGGATGAACGGTAGTAAAGATATGAGCAAACGAAAATGCAATATATCTGGGCTGCTCCTGCAGCAGCAAAACACATACATATGTTTGTAGATGTATGTATATATGAGCAACGACTACACAGCAAAGTGAGAGCCAACAATATTTTAGAACAAATTTTTATTTAACGATTCATATTGGATCGTTGTGGGTGTGATGACCCCGCCCCGCCAAAAATTCCACCTGTTAAATGAATTAAACCTGCAAATATACTGTCTGAGCAATTCCTGCAACGAAATCCTATTCAAAACCTAACAGCTATGGCTAGCTAATTAGATCCAATTGGATTCTTGCAGCTAACTGGGACGCTCTCATTTTCCCCCTTCCCTTTCCCACATACACAATATTGAGAGAGAGAAATTAGAGATGGTCGCGGGACAAATATATCGCCCGATACCCATCTGACTACTAAGACGAGGATTGTTTATTTAAATTGCAAATAATATAAAAATAGTCTAGTTCTTTAATTCTAACATAATATCAAGCAATCACAATGATGTTAAGTCATTCTGGTCACGCCGGAGCCCCGCGTAGTTTTCGATAAACGCCCATCCCTAGCTTTGGCAAATGCAAAGGTTGTTTTTTGTCTGCGGCGCGTGCCAATCCTCTCTCTCCTAATTATACTCTGTACCAAAGGTACATGTACCAAAGGTACATGCTATTGCAATGGCCTCCTCGTGGTGTTCCCTGGATACCGATTTTATTTAATATAATCGGGAGCAAATGCGAGCGGCAACTCCAACTGGTACAGAGTATAATATAGTCGGGCTTGACCGACTTTCTTTCTTGCTTATAAAGCATATATTGAACAATAACATCTTCTGGGCAGAAGAAATAATCGAACTAGGTACAGAGTGGAACATAAGATGGCACACCAATACCTCGCAGCTAGCATGGTTAAAAAAAATTTCCATTCTGCTAAATCACTTAAACAAACCTCGTATATCAGCTATATAAAATCAAAGGAGGTAAGCAGCACTAGAATATACAAGCACTTGGACCACCCGGTTAGCATCAAATACCAAGGACTTTTAATAGACCATATAACTTGGATCGTGAAGGCTAGATGCGGGCTCTTTTATCTAAACGGAAACAGCTATAGTCGGGAACAAACCAGAGAGTGTTCTTTGTGCAACACTGGAGAAGAAGAATATATGTGGTATCTACTTGGAAGATGCCCCATCCTCAAAGAGATTCAGGTGCACTACCTCAGCAAGGCTCTTCTCACAGATGCGAAAATTATTGCAATTCTAAACAATGTAAATAATAGTCAATGGCGAAACTTAATTCATTACCTCAAATCAACAATAAGCTATAGACAAATGATCATAGCAGAAACTTTTTAGCTTGTAACGTTGGGAAATATACTAGCCGTTCAACTCAATCTCCGACTGACGAACTAAATTTGTCATAGTCGAGTTCTTTTATCTTTTTTTATATTCATTGTCAAAAATAAAAATAGGGGAAATTTAACTTCGGCTCGGCCTAAGTTTTGTATACCCTTGCAGCATCCATTGAAAACAAAAATGTTTTTCTAACTAAGACTACTTTTTGGACATAACTTTTCTATGGGATCTATACTATAAAGATGTCTGATTTCGACCAAATTTGGAAATTATGGAAAACCATAATACACTGTTAACTACGAAATTTGGAGGCGATCCCATTTAAAACAAAAAGTTTTTCTCACTTGAACTTCTTTTTCGACCGATCATTCATACTGCGGCTATATGCTACAGTCATCCGTTTTTGATAAAACTTTGTAGAAATTTGTTAAAGTATCTAAAATAAGAATTAGCCAATAAAAAGGACGTTTTCATTTATAACAAAAAAGTTTTCCTCACTCGAACTAGTTTTTCGACCGACCGTTGCTATAGCAGCTATATGCTATAGTCATCCGACTTTTACCAAACTTTTTTGAATTGTGTAAAAGTATATAAAATAAGTGTATGCCAATGATAAGGACGTTTTCATTAAAAACAAAAAAGTTTTTTTCACTAGAACTAGTTTTTCGACCGATCGTCCCTATGGGAGCTATACGCTATAGTCATCCGATTTCGACCAAACTTAGTGAAATCATGGGAAAGAATAGTAAACTTAGAAATACGGACTTTGGAGGCGTTTCCATTAAAACAAAAAAGTTTTTCTCACTAATACTAGTTTTCCGACCGATCGTTCCTATGGCAGCTATATGCTATAGTCATCCGATCCGGCCGGTTCCGACAAATGTGCAGCGTATATGCACCAGAAGACTTTGTGCAAAGTTTGGTGAGGATAGCTTTAAAACTGACGGAGGAGATAGCATAGAAACAGACAGACTGACTGACGGACAGACGGATAAGGCTAAATGAACTCAGCTCGTCATGCTGATCAAGAATATATATAATTTATGTGGTCGGAGATGCTTCCTTCAATGCGTTACAAACATCCGCACAATTTTATTATACAAAGGATTATTATTTTTTATTATTAACATTTTTTCTAACTTTCCAACCACTGTGCATGGTATTGCCCCGCTGTGTGTGAACCGCGACATTTTATACTCGGGCAATTTGTTGTTATTATTTTGCTAACACTTTAATTTGCTACCCTACATCACAGCAGGAGATCTAGAGAGCTCTAGCGCTGGCCCCCGGGGCCATTATGTGGTTATCCTTCCTCTAGCTATTTAGCATTTAAATGCTTAGGGCTTAGCCATTTTGCCTTGACACTTTTGTTTCGTTTGGTCCTTGCTTCAGGCACCACGTGAAGCCAATTTTCGTGAGCGCTTATCGAGATTTTTTTTTTGCTAATGAGAACTATGAAAAGCTTTGACTGTTGGCATTTGCGAAATTTCCGCTGGGGCTTTATTACGCATGCCGCATACTTAGTTTGCTTCCACACTTCATATATCAATTTCACGCACTTCATCAAGATGGGAGCCGGCAGAGAGCTGCGTAAGCAAGCGTGTAAAGCTTAGAGAAGGAGGGGGAGAGAGTTGATTATACACATGAGCTGAGCGACCAACCAACCAACCAGAAGCAGCAGCAGCAGCAAAATTTTTATGCTATTTATTTAAATTCTTTTGCTGGGTGACTGAGTACACACGCACATACCCGCACACCTACCCTACCCGCAACTAACACTAAGCACATGTAAGCTGACGTCTCCCAAGGCGACGCATTGAAGCCAAAAACATTAGAAGCATTTCTTTTGTGATTTCCAAATGGAAGGAAGATGCCACAGACAAGCATTTAGAATTTACACTCGACACGGCAAACTAAGCGAAATTGTAAGCCAACAAGCGCCACCAATGTAATAAGCAATAACTGTTACCCAAGGGGTCTGAGGGGAGTAGTGCAAGTTTGTGTGTGTGTTTGTGTGTGGGTGGGTATGTGCGGGATGTGGCTTGTCGAGGCGCGAAACTGAAATGGCGTAAGTTTATTTAATATCCGAGCGGGAGAGTGTGAAAGAAGCTTGCCAAGTCCATATACACTTAGAAAATATTATGACTTCTGTTTTAAAAAACAAAACAAGTAAGAAAGTCGCTTAAAACCGACTGTCATATACTCTGTACTTCATGTGATGTACTTGTGTTATTGATTTATAATCAACCACACTTTCCACCCACGATGTTATCAATAAGCAGCCAGCTGGAGCCTAATGTGTCAACTTTTTTTTTGCAATTTGTATGAGATTTATTCTGATTAATGATCGATCACATCGATGAGTGTATTCAATAGTTAGGCAGTCTATGGAAAATAAAAATCTTAACCAATTTGGTCTGCTAAATGCTCCATCTATTAACGCTGAATGAATTTAATTAACCTATTCAAACCAAATTTGTTTCTACGTTAGCTGAGTTGAGTAACGATAATAAAGTTATGCACTGATTCTTAAGATACCAATACTTTTGAACTTGAAACGCTGAAAAGGAATTTTACAAAAAATTCGCAAGCTCTACATGAAATCCGTCTACCGAACCGGTGTACGTTTTCCATAAATTTAATGTTTGACCCATCCGCTTAGGCGTCCAATATTTGCATACTCTTCCACTTCGGCCGGTTACTCACCCAAAAGAACTTCCCAATCTCCTACACTTTATTGAAGCGGACTAGGCTGTAGAACATGAGCTTTTACAAGCCCCCCCCAAAAATAGACTAAGGGCGTTAACTCGCACGATCTAGGGGCCATATTGCCCGGTCGGGAACGTGAAATAAAATGTTCCCCGAACTCGCCTCTCAATAAGTCCATTGTTGGCGTGCTGTGCGGCATGTGGCACCGTCTGTTGAAAACAGAAAGCATCCAAGCACCTTCATTGTGACTGCACAACAGTTGGATCTCTCATGGTAGCCTCACCATCGTACGTGTCGCAAACCATCTTCGAAGAAGACCTGGCCAAGTGCGCGCACCAAACTGAGACTTTTTCTGGATGCATTAATGGCTCTTTTCTGGCTGATATTCACTCAAAATTTTCTAGTTTACAATTGAGCCAAAATGAGCCTCGCGCTGAGCACAATTTTTCGGTGTGGAGCGTGAACTTTCTTACTTTCACTTGACTAAACAAAAAATATAATTTGCAAGCGTTGTTCGTTTGTAAGACGATTCAGGTTAAATTATAGACCAAACTGAAGATGTTTGACAGTGAAACAAAACACGAAATTTGAGCTGTTTAAACCAGGTTAGCTGAAAAGTCACCCTTTAGATTCACCTTGATGAGGAAAGTTATGCACTTGCTTCTTCAGATCCAGAAAGTGGCCTAAATTTGTATGCCTCGGGGTTGACATAGAAATCTCTAGAGATTTTGCCGTCGGTTGATTTCTAAATCTTTTAAAAAACCCGTCGGTGGGACACAACTTAGAGAGATTTCGTTTTCTTTTTCGAAAGTCGAGTTAAAAGGTGTAAGCATAAGATTATGGTCCAACTACAAACACAGTGCCAAATCTTGTAGGTTCGTGAATTCGGTTTGGTGGGTTTGTGTATTGGCTTTGGTTTTTTTATCAAAAGCTCCTAACAAATCTAAAGAGAGGAATGTGGTTGGAAGAGGCTTCTGTGTCATCCCCGCCAGTGTTATTTATGCATTTCTTCTTAAAAATTTGTAGATTAAATAACCTGTATTCTGAAAATTCTATAGTTAGTATTGTTTTGCCACCTGTTCTACTCTTAAAAATTGACAAACACCTACTTTGCATGAGGAACGGATGCTTATGGAGTTAACTTCGTCTCTGCCCAAGATTGTATACCCTTGCAGCACGTATCAAATGATTTTGGGCAATGATTTTATTATTGCTTTGAACAATGCTAGCTGAGTGATTTACAAAGCTGACCAGTAGATGACGACTCTTTTGAGGCCAGTGTGGCGGCTCTGGCCACACTAATCACGGTGATCAAGAACAATCTATCGATTACTATATTAGCTCGTCTTCTCTCATCTCAGCAGCAGCAGCAGTAGTGTGTGTGAGACGTGCTCAGAGCTGTATTAAACAATTTATATTAATAAATATTTTAGTTAATGAATTGAGCACGACCTCAAAGTCTTAACCAGCTTTTTATATGACAGCCGTTCGATATATTCATCCGATTTTGATCAAATACGACAAAATTGACCATGAGTAAATAATATTTCTATCTGCGGTGTCTTTGAAAACAATAAAGTTTTTCCCACTAAAACTTTTTTTTTTTATCGATCATTCGAACCTTAACTATATGTTATAGTCATAGCTTTTAACAGAATTTTGTAGAATTGTGAAAAAGTATATAAAATAGATTTATGCCAATGTTAAGAACGTTTCCATTGAAAGCAAATAAAGTTTTCCGCACTAAAACTCTGGGATGCAAACCGGTTCTGAACCGAACTGGTTTTATTTAACCGCATTCCAACAGAACCGAGCCGGCTTCCTTTCGAAATCTGAACCGAACGGCAACGTTCTTCGTTCAGTTCTCTGACATACTTAATTAATTTGGAAGTTAAAATCGCTTCCCTAACATAATTTGTATACGACAATTCGTTCAAGCGTCTACAAGGATTTCATTAAGGGAGTGACACGGAAATCTCTAGTGAGTTATCGATGCCGGATCGATTTAACCTTTAAGGATGATTTGACACAGATTTTACAACATGTAATCCTGATATTGCCCGCTTGTCATCAATCTGCATTCTTTACTTGAAAGTTGATAACTGATTTGTCCTCCACTAGTGAATTCAGTCTTAGCCAGGGGAGTTTTTCTCATATAATATGATAAATAGGGTGTGTAAGATGCATGGTATGTATTCTTTTCTAGCCTATATTCTCAGATTTCGAAGGGCATTCCTCTAGGAACCTATAGACATATCCTGCAAATCCGACATCATAAATTTTTCACAGTCTTTTAAGGATCTTAGAGATATTCAAATGGTTTATAGTTATTCAATTTCCAAAGTGTGCGAAAACTCACATTACGACACAAATCTTTACATTTCATACTGTGCCTATACGAACCACTGAACCGAGCTGAACCTAACCTAAGCCGAGGTTCAGTCAGCTCAATAAACCATGCAATGAACCGAACCGGCGGTTCAGAAACTGTGAGAACCACTGAACCAAACCAGTACTTATTTTTGAGTTGTTTGCATCCCTGCTAAAACTGCTTCTCAGACCATCCCTTTCTCTACTATATATTCAATTAAATTTAGTTGCTTTTTTTTGAATTAACATTACAAAGATTTTTTGCCTTAAAGCTAGCGCATTTGAGTGTGTGATACAGTAATTAGATACAATTATTTTAATAGCTGATATATGGCCTTCTGATGATTGGATTGGACGTCCATAAATCATATGTAAGGTATGTCAATGCATAAATCGCTTACCGTTGTGAACAAACGCAACTTCTTGACCTCTAGCCAGCTAGCTCGTAAATAAATAATATTTTTTCTATTATTTTTGATTTGAAATATTGTCCTAAGATCGATTGTTGTTGTCATTAACGTCAAAATAAAATGGACAGAAACTTGTTAGCCTTTCTCTTGTCGGTATAAGTATTGCTTAATGAAAGTCACTTCAATGCATCTTTCGTCTTTAATTTTTCAAATAGTATTTAATCGCAGAAACCGCGAACCGATAGTTTAGAACAGCGTTGTTCAAGAAGAGTGAGGCCATAAAGCGACACAGCACAGCTTTGAACTGCCCTCAACGACGGCTGGGCTGCGAATTAGGGAAAAAGAGAGCGCTGCTTACGCTCATATGCCCGACTTCGGCATGCGCTCGACTCGTGTGCTTGTAAATTGCCGATTGATTCGAATGAACCGAACCAGTCCCAGTTCCCAACCTGTTTGCATCACTGTTTTTACCAAACTAGAAGCTGAAATGCCGCTGAGCAGTTGCTATCTTCCTAGTTAAGGTAGCTTATATTCCATATTCTGCTGAGCAAAAATGTACCTTTGAAGGAAAATTCTCATACGAATGTGCTCCAGTTTTCACTTTCTGATCATATTCAGTCAATTATTGGCGAAATTCTTTGCGAATGTGAAATGCGCGCAGTAACAACAAGAGCTTCCCTTACTTTTTATTGTCTTTCAAATTAGAATATTTCACTTGATTGTTTTGAGCTTCAAATGGTACTTGTAAGCCTGGCTTTTTTTACAGTGTACGTGTGCGTAATATTTTCGTTGTGGAGGCAGCAAAATGTTTGCATTTGCCAAATTGCCTTGCGTGTCAACACTAAATAGCAGACAAGTCTAAAACATGCTCGTTTCTGCCTGTCCTTCCCATCCTGCCGCTTCCTTTTCAAAACTTTTGAATTCGTGCAGTTGTTTTGCGGTTTTTGTGCCTTCAAAAATATTTTCAAGTAGAATTTACGCATTGTTGGCACACTTCGAACACCCTTTCTTAGCTGTTTGCCATACGCAAACATACACACTCACACACACACACACTCAGTTTGTTGCTGTTGTTGTTGTTGTTGTTTTTAGCCGAAAAGCAAAGCAAAAGCAGCTTAACTTATGTCAACCCGATAGCATCTTGGGCCATAAATGTCTGCCTCTACCCCCAAAAACCATTCGGTGCCATCAACAGACAGAAGAAATCGTTGAGACGTTGCGAAATCAGTAGAGAGAAAGCTTTTCAGAAAGTTTTTGTCAAACATTTGTGTGGCACTTGTAAATTTGTTGTGATTTCTTGATAGCTCCTTATGGCAGTCTCATGTGTGCGTGTGTGCGTGTCTCAGACTTTTATGAATTTGCATGTGCTGTCAGGCGTGGGAGCGAAAACTCCTCTCCTGTATGCGTGTGAAAAGTTTTCCCTTTCAAGCTTGAATAACTTCATTATACAAAAATTTTAAAGCTTCCGCCGGATATCAATAACAAAACTCGAAAAGCAAATTGTGAGAAAACTGTGCCAACTCTTATCGCACCCGCACCATTTCGAGTCGCCAAATCAATTTTCGTCCCTCGGTCTCTTCACGTTGCAATTGCAGTTTCTTTCCACAGCTTGCGGTCAGCTTTGACATTTTTTTGCGCTAACAAAAATTCTCTTTGGCTGCCGTTTTGCACTCTATAAAAGCAGCGAACTACGAGCTGGCGATGTCCAGTCGCTGGGTTCACTTTATCATCATTTTTGCCAGCCATCAAAATGAAATGTCAAACTAAATGGCAACAATTTTGATTGAATTTTTTGAGCTTCCCTTTCTTAGGAAGGGGCGGCTGCTCCTGCTGCTGTAATTTGTGCGAAATAGCAACACGTTCTGCAAGGAAATTCATGCTGGTTTTTGTGGTGTTTCGCTTAGGGCTTCTTAGCTACTTAAAGTCCAAGTCATCGCACAGTGGAACATTCGCAAAATAATGGAAGCTGCGAAACAGTAAAATTTGGAAGTACTTTTTCAAAGTTTAGTTCATAAATCCCTTGAATAAGGCCAAATAATTCTAGTCTGAAGTAAAACAGGCCATCCACACACGAGTTTGCTTGGCGAATTTGTTCGATTCGACGAAATGTTCGTCGTTAGTGGAGGTGTTCGGGGCAGATTTAAGTGTCGAACACCTTCACTAACGACGAACAATTCGTTGAACCGAACACATTCGTGTGTGGATGTCCTGCTTAAGCTTGAATGACATAAAAGCAACTAATTTAATGGGTATACTTCGATCTGGCTTAATTTACTGTACAATTTTATAAAATTTCATTCTGATTGGTTTTTTAAGTTATGTCCCACTGCAATATGCCATTTACTCCTGAGAACTTTAAGTAAACCTTGAAGTGAAGGAAAACAATGTCGTCAAGGTTGATAATTTTACCACCTAGCTCAAATATTTGATTTACATTCAATTGGCTTAGTCATTGTATTAAAGCAGCGGTGGGCATGCCCTTGCTCCCATTGCTCCGAGAGTTAGTTTTCGACAACAGGCGCCGCGCAGTCGCGCCAGCCGCCCGCAATTGCCTCGCGTCGACTTGAGCCTCGCTAACAAGGGTTGTTTTTTTCTGCTGTTGTTATTTGACTACTTCCAAGCTTAAATTTCCTGCCCACCGCAGTATTAAAGGAAAAAAGTAGCTGGAAAAATCGGTATCCTGGCTTCAGTTTCTCAAATTTCGTATTTTTTGTTTCTCAGCTCCTTTGAACGTCTAACTTTACTTGGCTATGTAACACCCGAATGTTAATCCGAATATTTCAGGGAAGCAAGTCGAATCAAACCGTTTATTGCCACTATTACTTCGGATCAGCATTCTATCGAAAATGCTGAGCCGAACCGAAAACCTCAAAGCAATTTGAAGACAAGTCTTACAAGTCGTGAAACGCTTACCTCTAGATAAAGTTACTTGTAAATTTGAAAATTTGTATCGACAGCTTTTACGATTCTTTTGAGTAAATTAGGTTTCGCCGTTTGAAACTCTATAAGGAAGATCATTCGGTAGAAGAATTGATACTAAGCGAAGCTGGATTGATAGAAGGCTTTTGGGATGAGTAGGCTTTGCAGAGAAGATGTTTCTCGTGCTTTAACAGCTTTAAACAGAGTCACACAATACCACAAAGGAGGCTATTTGATCGGACAGCTGTTTCATGGGGGAACATCCCCACTCATCAGCGATCATGCCTGGCTGTACTTGTTCAAACAGCGGTCTCTCCATGCCTGCAACGCTTAAACCGTTTGGGAATCCCAAAAGCAGTAAGCGTGCATACGCCTTTGTATGACTGTGTCCCTCCTATGGACGATGTTCCGCTAAAGTTATCATAAATAGGCCTGATAATAAACTAAGAGTGAACCAGTGAAGCCAACCTAAGCTGCAGCTCAGTTAGCTCCAAAAACCATGCTGCTAAAAACTGTGTGTGACCCTTAAGCTAAAACAAACCTTATATCCTAGCTGTTAGGTCTGAGCCTTTTTTCGAGTTGATGCTTGTGCTTGGTCTCGTTGAATAACTCGAATTGGCATCTCAAGATGAAACTTCTTATAAATAAACCAGTTGACCCGGCAAACGTTGTTCTGCATGGTAAGTTCTCTGGCAAGAAGTCACTGTAACGAACTCTAGCCTTGGGAGTGCTCTGCGAGTCCAGGGTTATAGAAATGAATAATTTCTTCTAGTCGTGGTTCCAATGTGTTCCCTTTCGGGTTTTATTTCAGGATATTCTACGTGGTAATATTAATTCTAGGTATTATGCTAGATATGCTGGGCCACGAGGTCTCTCGGGGTATCTGGGGTTGGTTCCAAAAGGCTGGCTCCTTCTGTGGGCGTATGTACCTGGTTATTTGGGGCTCACTCCGGCTATTTTGGCTCGAAGAAGAAATTCTCCAGGGAATCTTATTCTGGACGGCGGGCTCTCGAATTTACCCAGGAGATCGGAGGAGGCTCGATGGCTCTGTGCCGAGTTCCAGTTCTGGGGAGGATTAGTTATCTAAGGGGCAGAGATGATTAGAGGCACGACTGCTCCGTAGAGTTTTGGAACTCTGGGGAGGATTGGCTCTCCAAGATGTACAAGAACGGGGCGGATGCACTACGGCTCCGTAGAGTATTAAAACTCTGGGGAGGATTGGCAATGCAAGATACTCAAGAACTAGGGGGATGCACTACGTCTCCGTAGAGTATTGGAACTCTGGGGAGGATTGGCTATCCAAGATAATAAAGAACTAGATGGATGCACTACGTCTCCGTAGAGTATTAGAACACTGGGGAGGATTGGCAATCCAAGAGACACAAGAGCTAGGTGAATGCACTCCAGCTCCGTAGAGTATTAGAACTCTGCGGAGGATTGGCAATCCAAACTACACAAACCAAGTTGGATGCCCTACGGCTCCTTACCTAAAGAGGCTAAGTACCTCTGCGGGCTTACCTGTGTTCATCGAGCCCTGGTGACTAAGGGACTTCCTAAGCGTTGAAGCTGGTCTTTTATATGCTTTTTTCGCGCCTAGCTCACGCCACCATGAGCTTTTTAAGAGTCGCCATCGATAATTATCGAAATCGATCGAAGGCACCAATACGTTGCATTTGAAATTCAAACCAGCCGTTATTTCAATTGTGCGCGCTGGTAAAGTGCGTCACACTCCCCCCTCGTTTCGAAAAACTGCGCCATGGATTTAGTGAGATTTCGCCGGATCGTTCGGAGCTTAAATCTTCTCTGAGTATGAGCTTTCCGTGTCTTTATCTCGTGGGTTTGATCCTCGCCTTTGACGTCCACCCCAGGGACTGGGAGTCGTTCCAACCGACGTTTTTTGGAACAAGCCTCCTCAAGTGTGCTATGGCCTTCAAAAGGCTGATGTGTCGATCTAAGATGATCAAGGCCCAAGGTAAATCGTGCGACCTGCTTGACTGCCACCCCAGTGACTGGGAGTCGCTCCAACGCACGTTTGTTCCTCGAGTGTGCCGTGGCAGTCCTATGACAGTTGTAGTGCGTCAATTTTCTCGCTTTGCTTCTGCTCGCTGCACAAAACGAGCTATGTCCAAATACCAATGGCTTCCTCGGGTTCAACTCTTTATTGTGTCAGATTTTCACACCAATCGGATGAGTGGGAAACAAAACAACAAAAGCCCTGACGTCCGTTTACCATCTTACTCTAGTAGACTACTATTAATAAATCTTCCTTCCTTATTTAAATGTATAGTTATGCTTTGTGTAATCTTCATACATAGGGCGGAATCGACTCATCGAAGTTGGTTGGCCAAATTAATCTAAATGTTCCTTGTAGATTGTCCCGTAACTTTCTCCCCTTATCTCTGAAACGTTGTACTACTAACTATGCCTTGCATGATCCGTTTTGTGTCCTCTGTGCTGATTACCACCAACTCTACCGCTTAATCAATTCGGAAACTTTCTCTTTCTGCTTTAAAAACCTCTATTTTAACTCATTTGTCCCGTAGTTAACATTATTTTGTACTTTTCCTTCCGGTTTTCGTATCCCACGTTGGCGGCTGCGCCTGTCGGTCGCTTGGGCGGAAGGTGGGCTGCTATTTTGCCTGAGGTTCGCGCATGACAGGCTTCGGCTTGGTGTCGCATAGGCCACTTGAACGTACTGTGCATTTTACGTCAACATCCATATAAAATAGAAAAATAAAGATCTATCTATTTATAATTGTCCATATGGTGGAATTAAAACTAGGCCGCAAACGACATGTATTGGTCTTGCGGACTTTGGATTGTCATTGCGAGTGCCAATCTAATTGAATATTGCGCGCGGAAGTTATTTTTGATGCTAAATGAAAAGAAAATGCAAAATTCTGAATTTTGACATAGATAAGATATACCTTCTTATAATGTTTTTCATAAAAATCGTTCGAACCGTTTCGGAAGGGTGCGAACTATAACTCGTCTCACGAGATTTGGATATATGTTCATTTTAATAAGATTCATTTCAAACCTAAGCCAGACATTTCAAATGGTAATAGTTGGGTATTCTAACTAATACACACAGGTCCGCCTTAATGATATTTTCTTTGAACTGTTTTGTTATCCCCAGTGGGCCAAACCCTTGTAACCGATATTGCAAACGAGAGTTACGCGAAACAAAAACGTGTGAAACTATCGAACTATCAAACAGATCCGAAAACGATACGAAAATGAATCACTGGTCGCTCAGTTTGTGGCAGTGAAAGTTTCGTATTCGATAGCTTGCAAATGATTCGTTTGCGAGCCTTTTGCGATATATTTTACGGGCCTTTTCTGATAAGCGCACCGAGTGCAACACCAAGTCGCATTTACCGAAAAGTTTTGTCATTTTGCCCTCTGTAAAACGCACTGCAGAGATAGACAAAATCGGAAAAAATTTTCGGCTATTGCCTGCTCTGATGTTTCTTCCGCATATCACTCGTTTTTAAGACCGCTAATGATAGTTTGGCGGGACTTTCGTCGTCGCTAACTACTTTCCGCCCTTCTTTGTCCTCTTCTTTTTGTGTATCATTTTTCACCGCATATCACTCGTTTTTAAGCCCGCTTATGATAGTTTGGCGAAACTTTTGCCAACGCTCGCAGATTTGTCTCGTTTGTAAGTCCGTTAACGAACATTCTACGATAGTTTCGTTTTACTATCGTTCTCTGGTCCACTGGGTCTATCAAAAGGATTGTGACAGAGGATCGGGAATTTGAAGTAAATTGAGTATATTCTTCTATTATTTCTTCAAAAAACTCCACCGTACGACACTAGCCGCAGCATGAGAAATGCCCACAAATAAAATGCAATTCATTCTCTAAACAGCCTTGCCCTGACTTCGAGCCTGAATCTCAGTCGTGTGCATTTTTGTGTGTGTGTGTGTTGAGTGTGTGCGTGGGTGAGCCACATTTTATGACAATGCCAATCTTAGGAGAAAGCAAAAGAGACGCTGACATATTTTCCTTGACAACGTGCAGTGCATTTCATGTCCGCTGACAAAATGTGCCCGTTACCGCAATGCAATGATGGCAGGGCGGGGATGGGAGCAGCTGACATCAATCTGGCTGTGGGGCTGGTGCTAGCATATACACAAATACTACATTAACCCAAATGCAAAGCCGTGCCAAGAGCCCCTGGGACGTGTGAGTGTGTGACTGTGCGCTGCAGTGTGTTGTCAGTTTAAGCCAAACTCGGCTTTAAAATCCTTTTAATATCCGGCAAACAAGAGCACAAAATCTTTTCGACTTAGCTATGCATATGTAATTAGGCATTAGGGTTAATGTGCTGAACTTGAACTTTTAAATAAGTTCAAAACAGGGCGACAACAGGCAACCGCAGCAGCATCTGCTGGTAAGTAATTGCACGGTCTGCCAAAAAGGATGCCAACCAAAAATATGAAATGTCCAATGGACACAAAAAAAGGTCAAAAACACTTGGCAGTACATTAACTGGGCCACTGACAACTGACGACAGAGGCCGCCTGGTATGACATTTTCGTTATTATTCTTATTCTGTTGTTGTTGTTGTTGTTGGCTCAATTTCCTAGCCATTTCCGGTTTTTCTTCTCTTTCGAAATTACGTAAAGCATACAAAAACAGAAGGAGGTGGACGAAAAAAAATAAAGAAAATACACAGCTCATGCGGGTCATTCCACTTGATTTCCGAAAAGGATACTGCTGGCCGCACACAGGAGGAAGCAGAGAAAAAAAAACCGCAAGTACAAAAGAAATGAGCTGAGGCCAGGCTCGTTGTCCTTGCTGCTCACTCAATGGTCCATAAATCGGTTGTCAACTATTCAAATGCAGACAATTGATTACAGCGATAAAGCTGAAGAGCCTTTTGCCTCTCCCCCATCTCCAGCTTAAGCTCCACTCTAATGAAAGCAGCTGCTTCACTCCAAACGTCGATGGGTTGAGGCATGAAAATAGATAAAGACTGGGTTTTTTTTTTTTGTTTTTTATTGAACCTTCATAATGAGATGAGAGCGGAGGAAAGTCAATAGCCTGTAAGAACATTTAAACCAGCCTTGGAATTAGGTTACACACACACACACACACATACACTCACACGTAATTGCAAGTTACAAAGACAACACCGGCCTGCACTGCCGGTTCGATTCGACTGCTTAACACCAGCTCCACTTCACTCCTCTCTAGAGCAAGGTGCTCCAAGTTTATGCCCGGCAAAATATTTATTCACAGTTCGATAAATAAACTCTGTGTAGGCACTCGCGCTGAATGAAGGAGAGCTATCCATCTGGGCGGGCTGGGCGTTTGGTTTCAAACTGAAGTCTTAAATAAGAAATGAATACAATGCACAGTGGTCGAAATGTAAAGACTGGCAATCTCAAATGTTCTAAGCAAGAATCAAAGATTGATTACCGAATATCGACTATGTTATTATTGGAACCTATAGAACCGCATAGAAACCGAAATGTAACGCAATTAACCAATAGATGCCGCTGCTGCTAGTCAGGCTACTGGCTCAAGTTAATACCAATGATGCTCGAGATGACAGTTCATTGGCTGCGATAGGTTATGGCTAGATGGCTCGTGATAAATATGATCAGTGATCCACCGACTATTTCTAAATAAGTAGCAGAAATTTTTCTCTTATGATTGATTTAGGGAAATGATTTTTATACCCTTGCAGAGGGTATTATAAAATTGTCCGGATGTTTGTAACGCATAGAAGGAAGCACCTCGGACCACATAAAGTGTATATATTCTTGATCAGCATGACGAACTGAGTTCATGTAGCCTTGTCCGTCTGTCCGTCTGTATCTATGCTATCTCCTCCGTCAGTTTTAAAGTTATCCTCACCAAACTTTGCACGAAGTCTTTTGGTACAAATACGCTGCACATTTGTCGGAACCGGCCGGGTCAGATGACTATAGCAACTAGTCTTAATGAGAAAAACTTTTTTGTTTTTAATGGAAACGCCTCCAAAGTACGTATTTCTTAGTTTACTATCCTCTCCCATGATTTCACTAAGTTTGGTCGAAATCGGATGACTATAGCATATAGCTGCTATAAGAACGATCGGTCAAAAAACTAGTTCTAGTGAGAAAAACTTTTTGGTTTTTTATGAAAACGTCCTTCTCATTGGCGTACACTTATTTTAAATACTTTTACACAATTCTAAAAAGTTTTGTCGAAATCGGATGACTATAGCATATATCTGCCATAGGAACGAACGGTCGAAAAACTAGTTCTAGTGAGATAAACTTTTTTGTTTTTAATGAAAACGACCTTATCATTGGCATATTCTTATTTAGTTTACTTTAACACATTTCTACAAAGTTCTATCAAAATCGGATGACTATAGCTTCAGTATGAATGATAGGTCGAAAAAGAAGTTCTAGAGAGAAAAACTTTTCGGTTTTAATGGGATCGCCTCCAAATTTCGTTATTAACAGTGTATTATGCTTTTCCATGATTTCACCAAATTTGGTCGAAATGAGCCATCTATATAGTATAGATCCCATAGAAAAGTAAGGTCCAAAAAGTAGTCTTAGTTAGAAAAACTTTTGTGTTTTCAATGGAAGCTGCAAGGGTATACAAAACTTCGGACTTTTCCCTATTTTTTTTTTTATATAGTTTGTTAAATAGTGTATAAAAAATCGATGATATCTCGAAAAGCCCAACATTTACGAATTTACTGAAAACAGTTTTATGACCTACAATCAAGTGCTAATCAAACTGCGTTCACAGTTTTTGGCGTCATTTTACTTAAACTTAAATGTTTCTGAGGAGCACTGTGCAGAATGGAAAACACTGTGAGTATTAGAAAATAATACATCAAATTTAGAACAATTTTTCTTAAGTCTAGAAAAAAGGGGTTTCAAAATCAAACGAATTATTGGATTTTCTTTCATTGTGGAAGGCGTTTGAAAGACAAACATTCTCCTCGGACTAGAAAAGTTATTTACAAGTTTGCGAGCACTTAATGGCTCTAGGAGAAACAGAAGCTGCTGCACCGCAGCGATTCTAAAAAATATCGGATCATATTGGAAGTCGTATGGATTATGGTCAAGTAACAGCCCAATGTCTGCTTGACTTTAGTACAGCGTTTGACGCCGTGAAACATCAAATACAGAGCACAAAATCAAAGTTTGATTTAAGTTCTCGTCAACAGCAACTAAGCCTTTTGAATCCTACCAAAGCATTAGATAATAGGCTGTAGTTGCAAGCTCGCTCACTTCTGATCTTCTTTACTGTCTTGGTCTTTAATGCTAATGACCTACCCAATGACAATGTCAGTAAAGATGATATGAAAGTCGTCCAATAAATCTGTTTAATGAGTGTGTTTGTATATGAAATAAACACCTCTCAAAAGTAAATGATTGGGTTAAGGAAAATGATTTAAGACATTATACGCTTAAGTCCAAAGGCTTAGTTCTTTACAAAAAGACTATAGATATGCTGCAGCTGTCTAGATTATGTGTTGATTATACGCCAGTAAGTTATGTTGACAAAGCTACATGAGTATCCACTTCAACAAAACATTATCATGGAATGACCACATCAATGGAGTAAATGTTAGGTTGTATGGATTACTTATGCTGCGGTCCTTATCCCAGAAGTTTTAATTAATTCAAATTAAAATAATAGTAGCAGTCAGAAGCTACTCTATTTTATAGCTTTGAGATCTTAGGGCTTTGTGATGCAGCCAGTAGCTTGTTTTACTACAGGAACGTCATAGCGAATGGATAAAGCTTAGGGCACTAATTTTATAAAATAATCACTCTCGGAGAAACCATTTAACTGTATGAGAAGCTTAACTTTTTCATATCATCGAGCACAAATAACCTAAAATGCTCTAATTTTTCACCCACTACGTTTAAGTAGCTTTCTACATGCCGCGTTTACTTTTCTCATTTCTAGTTACATGTGGCATGTAGTTTTCTACAGGAGGCTAGTGTGGAGAGGAATGGGAGGAAGGGCACAAAGAGAGCAAGGTATACTTAATATTTTATTTTTCACTTACCTTGACTGGGATTTGAACTCACAACACAACGAAATCAGAAATACTGGCGGCAGCGATGAACCTACAGCCCAATAGAGCACCCGGACCGGTTGGTGTTCCGAACCATTTGGAAAAGCCACTTCTGATACTTCTTCCTAAACCAAGAAGCCAATCGTGCGACCCATTGTCCTATAGACATATCTGCCTTCTCGATACGGTCGGTAAAGTAAGCCAGAGACTCGAAGAGGCCATCAGTAGAGCAGGTGGGCTTTCGCCAAATCAGTTTGGTTTTAGAAAGACCAAATCAACAGTGGATGCGATTGACAAGTTGGTTACAATTGCTTGCAGTGCTATTACGGGCTGGAAACGAGGATCTAAGGAATACTGTCTAGACGTGAAACATGCGTTTAACAGCGCTGACTGGAACCGAATCTTAAGCGCTCTAGGTGAATTTGGTGTTCCGTTGTACCTCCAGGCAATCATGAGGTCGTACTTCAGTAGTAGGTTCCTTACGTACCCCACGTCAGTGGGTAACAAAACCCATGTGGTTTCTGCTGGGGTTCCAAAGGCTCCGTGCTCGGACCTGTCCTCCGACTCTCTCTCCCTCCAGGAGTGCATTTAGTGGGCTTTGCGGACGATGTGGCACTTGTTGCTGTAGGCAAAGTGTTTCGAAGCACCGAAAAGGCGTGTAATTCTGGCATTGAGCGCATCCACCAGTGGCTTAGCGCTGCGGGTCTCGAGCTTGCGGCGCAAAAGACAGAGGCGGTTCTAATTAGCAGTCGGAAGAAGGTGGAGTTAGCCTGGGTCAGAGTCAATGGAACCGCAATAAAATCCAACAGAGCCATTAAATACCTTGGAGTAATGCTGGGCATGCTTCCGATTACACCTGGCCTACGTCGGAGAGGGGGCAGCAAAGTCTAGCAGCGCCTTAGCTTGGATCATGCTAAACACGCGCGATTCTAAACAGGGGCAAAGAAGACTATTGGAGAGTATGACTAAAGCCACGGTCTTAGTCATACGCGGCGCCAATCTGGCATAGGTTCATGGTCTACTCTAGCTACATAAAAGGCGTCTGTGGGGCGTACGGTCTGAGTGCGCCCAGGGTTACTTCTGCGTATCGTACGGTGTGGAAAGATGCTGCTTTGGTCATTGCCGGGATGCTTACACTTAACGTGCTGGCCACAGAAGCAAACGAGAGGTACCGGGCTTCACGGTTGAGTGGTTCAAGTGAACCAAACAGTGGTACACAGTAGCTGTGAAATCAACTTTTACCTAAATCAGCTCCTTAATGGACATGGCTGTTTAAGGAGTTACCCAAAAAGAAAGAGCCAGAAATGATGATAGCGAGGGGTGGACATGCTACCAAGAAGGACCTGTGGAGGACGCCAGATACGTCTTATTCGAGTGTGTAAGGTTTCACAAATAGAGGGCGGAACTATCCAGGGTGATGGGCGGAAATATAGCCGAAGATAATTTAATACCTTACCAGCTGATGTCGGAGAGAAACTGGATGGCAGCGTGTGACTTCGCTGCTAACACTATGACAACTCTGCGGAGACTGGACTTGCAGCAATGCCTTGCGGCAGGTTTTAAATGTTCTGTCAAACTTTCCGTGAATTCATGTTGTCCCAAAGTGCTTATTTGTAAATAGTAGTTTTTAAAGTTAAATAAAGGAATTACAAAAAAAAAAAAATCGAAACTAACTTATCTTGTCTCGGGAATTTACACACAATTGCCGGTATCTTAGCCCATATGACTATCAACCACTCGCGCGTCGATGCTGTAAATCACAGCTATAAAGGGAAGAGACAAGCGACGATTACCGATTGGAGTCAACAACACGTTTCGTGTAGATTTTTAAATGTAGCATTCAGCATTTGAAATCCTTAACGTTTATTTAGAAAACCTGCAAGTCACGCGTGAAGAACAGTTTTCCAAATTAAAAAAACTAATCTGTACTGATTTTGAGCTACAGTTTTTTCTTAGACTTCCCACTAGCGCATGTAGGCTTTCAATATATAAACGATAGTGTGGAAAACCTTAATTTTCGTGTAGTATTTATAATGCTGTATGTAAAATGTAGAAGTTATTTGGAAATAGGCTGATTTTCTTTTGTCATGCACCCTTTGCCTGTGTCCACGCAGCATTTAGATTTTCTACATTCCTCGTTTACTTTTTTTCATGTCTACAAGTAGCTAGTAGTTTTTCTACCTGCCACGTTAACTTTATGTTTTCTACATATAGCATGTGAAATTTAGCAGGGTGAATTACGATTCGTTTGGGGTTGCCGTATATTCACGCGGCGTGTAGCTAATTTTTCCGTTTTCTCTGAGGAGTTCTGGGAAACAGTTCTCTGTATATGTTGCTCGCCATTGGAAATCACTGACACATTCTCTTAAATCCATAAAAAGCGCTATGCAATTTAAAATTAAACTTAAAGAACATCTTAAGAGACTAAATATTTAATTCTCACTTTATTTTACTTTTTTTAAAATGAGACTTTCAATTTTTTTCATCCTTTTAAAATACATTGTGCGGTGACGAAGTCAAGAACATTTTTACTCTCATACATCAACGATTTTTCCGATTTGTGACTTAAATTGTCCCTAAAAGTTGAAAGTTTCATTCCAGCCTAATGATCAATCTAATACCCAAAATATCAATTTGATAGTTTTTGGTATTATTTTGATACCAAAATACTGATACCGATTTTATGTTTCAATTTGAGACAACGCGTACCTAATTGATAATGGGTGTAGACTCTAAATGTCCAAGTGCACGCATCAGGCTAAAATTAAGGCAAGAATGCTGAGAATGATCTGTAGCAACCAGGAATAAAACGGTCATGCGAATGGTTTTTCTTCACCGCTTTCTTGTGGTTGTTTGATTGAACAATTTGCACACATATTGTTGATCTAAGCAACTGAAACTAGTAATTAAATGACGCTATTTCTGCTATTTCTACCACTGTAAGCAGTATCAAGCTAAAGTCTTCAATGGGAAATAAGTACAACACGCCTTTGTATGGGCGCGTCGAGTTGGGTTTGAGTTGAGTTTTAATATGCGGATATATTTGCTTAGCTCCCAGTTTCTAGCTACCATCTTCTTCTCCCCCTAAGCATTTAACACGCTGGTATTTACGACCCATACACCAGCATAAGCTTTGTGTAAAAGAAATGGGGCAACGTCTTACAACAATAATGTTGCATCAGCGAGTGCTGATTGTATTGCATCAAGTTGGCATTAGGAAGTGCGACCACGTAGCCCGAAAGCTTGGGGTAAAAGAAATTGAATGTCTGTCTACGGCTGGCTTAACGTGACATGCACTCTAAGGCTGCTCCGGGCGACTAATTGGCCCAAACTTAACCCTCCACCTCCCGTCAATTGTCAAACAAAAAGCATAATTCGCTTGGCCCCAAAAACTGCCAAAACTTAAGTTATTGTTGCCTGTTTTTAGGGGAGGGTGGGGGTGGGCCACCCCTAAAACAGTTTATTGTAGTCTAGGCTAATAATTTAAGAAGTTCACGCTACACAAAGTTCAAGTGAAGTATGACGGCTGCCTGGCCGCCCTGAAGGATGGCAAACGGAAATTTACTGCAGGCACGAACTGCCGCGAACAGTTGGAAAAGGGTAAACGGAATTTCGCAGAACTGGAAAGGCTGGAGCAAAATATGCGCATTTCCACACTTAATAACAAAATATGTTAAACAAAATTATTTGATGTCTGGGCTGCGCGTTGCCTGGAGGCAGCGCACAATATAAACACATGTTTACATGCAAATTACATAAAGCAAAACGCAAATTACATGCTGCATACTTTTAGGCCCCGACGCCATATCAAGTTTCAGGAAAGTAAATTGTATGGGGATTTTTCTTACATTTATTTCCGCCAGTCCAGACAATGTCGCGTCGTGCCACGCTCTGCATACATTTAAAGTTGGCTTTTTTTACTGTGCAGAAAACCACACAACCGCGAAACATGTAAACAAACTCATTTAACTGATTTTCCAGAAAAGAAAATGTGGCTCCTGGGCATGGGCAAACACATTATCATCATCTCCACGTTTTTGCCTTTTCTTTCTGGTTTTTTTTTTTTGTGCCCGCAACTCTTTCGCTTGCCACAAAATGGCGCACAGCCAGGAGCCAGATTTGCATGTCACTGGACGACTCACCTCACCTCAGTCCACCCAACCGACGACAAGTTAACTTGCCAGCCGATAGTTCTCAGCTGTGGACTAGTCGCCCTCGGCCCTGTCTCAAGTTGTACACACAATCTTTGCATAATTTCCAACTCAGCTTTTCCTTTGGCTTTTCTGCTGTTCACTTTCGAACGTGCTAAGCAGCGCAAAATGGTACAAAAAAGAGAGCTACGAGCGGCATTTAAATTGCCCAGGGCTTGGCTATCACTATCGTATGGGCCATCTTGGGTCATGAAGCTGCTAACTGGAATTGCGTTTTTGGTGGCGAGTTCTTAACAAAAATTTACTAAGAATATGAAAAGTGTCTTATCTACTTAGTAGATTTTTATGGGGATTCTATATGGGTCAACTATTGACAAATCAAGACAATTTCAGGAATTCAGAACAATCCACTCGATTTGCAAAGAATTCCAAAAAAATCATTGAGAATTTAGTGCGGAGCAGGGCCCTTGGTAGACTTTTGCTTTATTAAAAGTCAGTGTCAAGTGAAATCGTGTTAGTACCTTCCCTTCTCAGTCAGAGTAATGGCAATTTCCCTTCTCTCTCTCTCTCACTCTCTTAAATATCAAATTTACTTTGAAATTAAACCAACAAAAGCGCAAAAACTTCTTTGAGCACACATGTGTGGGTGTATGCTTGCGTGTGGGTTTAAATCCAAAAAGGATAATTGAGACTGGCAAACAATATCCCTAAGTGCGAGGCCAAGAAAAAAAAAAGTAGAAGGCGCAACAACAAACTTGAGAAAAGGTAAAACATCAAAGGTCACTCCCCAGCCAGCGCAATTAACAAGAGTAAAAGCAAGAAAAGTGACTGAGACTGTGGAAAGATGGAAAACAACAACATATTAAATGCTGTGCCAAAGGGGTGGCCTGTTACTTAGTCTACACCCACCCACGCACTCACACTCACACACTCATACGCACGACAAAGCAGAATAATAAATTTCAATTCCGACCAGGATATGACGTCGACGTGCATGTTGATAAGAAACTGTACAACCTACTCGCTGGCTAAGCCTGCCGTTGGGACACAAATGGCTTTATGGAGGAGCACCAGCAGCACACATAAATGCCAAGTGGTTGCCTGCACAGCAAAAAAAAAAGGAAGAGAAATGCGCAACGCAGCCCAAAGGTGTCAAGCGGAAAATAAAGCAACATAATGCCGGCTGCAGTCTCGCACTTAGTGCGGCACAATGGTGGATCTAGACACACGTCACTCCCGCTCCACTCACACAATGCGTGGAAGCGACCTTTGGGGACTGACTGACGCATTTTCCGGCCAGGGCTAAGCATTAAACTTAAGTTTTAAAAAAGTTGAGAGCTGTACGGAAAACTTAAAAGAACAATGAATTTCGAATAGGCTAAAGCGAATTTGCAAAGTAATTTTATTATTCGGCAGCAAGTTCACAACGTTTAAAGGAACTACATTTTGTACAAGTTGATTGTGAAGAGAGAGAAAGAGTTAAAGGCGTCGACATCCTTGAAAGCTATCATCAGTTTATGTATAGTTAAAGTGGGTAGCAACTTAATGAGTGGAGTTAATGTGCCTATTCATGTTTAAAAAAAACAAGAAAGAAAGTCGGTCAAGCCCGACTATAACATACTCTGTACCTGTGAAGTGCTGCCCATCACCGCTGCATCCTGTGCTGCCCATAATTGTTTGTTTTCCTTATACAACCGTTCATCCGATCTTTACCATTCCTTTGACGGATCGATAAATAATCCTGATTACTAAATATGTCCAAAAGGAACGAACCTTCTATCTATAAAACTGTGGGAGATATGACGTTTTTACCAATTTGCGGGGGCGGGAGGGGGCGTGCCAAAAATTGAAAATAAACTTCATCTGCCTGCAAGTATAAGAAACATATGTCCCATAAATGTCAAACCTCTATCTCTTACCATCTCTGAGATCTGTGCGTTCATACGGACAGACAGACGGACATGGCTATATCGACTCGGCTGTTGATGCTGATCAAGAATATATATACTTTATGGGGTCGGAGATGCTTCCTTCTGGCTGTTACATACTTTTGCACAAACTTATTATACTCTATGTACCTTTGGTACAGAGTATAAAAAGGTTTAAGTAAATCAAATCTGAAACTGTTTTGGCTTGAGTTAGCCAGCTTATATACGAGGTGTGTTCAAAAAGTATCGCGAATTTTGTGTTTTTTTCAAAAATTATTTATTTATTCATGAATATCTATTTTGTCCCCTTCAAAGTAATCCCCATTAGATATTATACACTTGTGCCAACGGTTTTTCCAATCTTCGAAGCACTTCAAAAAATCATTTTTATACCCTGTTCCCATTGAAAATGGGAAAAGGGGGATCATGAAGTTGTGCAAAAGTATGTAACAGGTAGAAGGAAGCATTTGCGACCCCATAAAGTATATATATTCTTGATCAGCATCAACAGCCGAGTCGATTTAGCCCTGTCCGTCTGTCCGTCCGTCTGTCCGTCTGTCCGTATGAACGCGTGTTTCTCAGAGACTATAAGAGCTAGAGCCACAAATTTTTGAATGTAGGTAGGTGTATACCCGATTCAATACGAGTTTGTTTCAGATTTGGAAAATTTTTCCCCCTCCCCCCTTTAAGCGCAAAAAACTGTCAGAGCCACAATTTTTAAGATAGACCTTCCAAACTTTACATATATCAAGTAAAGCCCAATATCTATCTATTCGAATCAATTTTGCTTGTGGGAGAGAGGGGGGGTCTTGCATTGTCAGTTATCGCGCGCGGCCGCATGCCATGCGTGTGTGCGTATGTTAGAGTGTGTGTGTGTGTATGTGTGAGTGTGTGTATAAGTTTATGAAAACACAAGAAGTCAAGGGAACAGGGTATTTTGTAGTCGGGGCACTCGACTACAGCTCCCTTACTTGTTTTAATCTTGTTCAGCTCCTCCTTCGATGCCGTCTTTATCTCGTCAAGCGTAGCGTAACGTCGTCCTTTCATGGGCCTCTTCAGTTTAGGGAACAAGAAAAAGTCACAGGGGGCCAGATCTGGGGAATACGGTGGCTGCGGCATCATTAGTGTGTTGTTTTTGGCCAAAAAGTCGCGCACAAGCAACGATGTGTGAGCAGGGGCGTTATCGTGGTGCAAAAGCCAATTTTTGTTCTTCCACAAATCCGGGCGTTTCTGGCGGATTGCTTCGCGCAAATTGCGCATAACTTGCAGGTAATATTCCTTATTGACCGTTTTCTTCCCTGTGGCAAGAACTCATGATGCACCACGCCCCTGCAATCGAAGAAAACTGTCAGCAAAACTTTCACATTCGACCGAACTTGGCGCGCTTTTTTCGGTCTTGGTTCGTGCGGCAGCTTCCATTGAGATGATTGAGCTTTGGTTTCCACGTCATAACCATAAACCCACGATTCGTCACCAGTTATGACCCTCTGGAGCAAATTTGGGTCGTCGCGGACAGAGTTTAACATCTCATTAGCAATGTTCATGCGATGCTGTTTTTGGTCACAATTGAGCAATTTTGGTAGGAATTTCGCGGCGACCCTTCTCATGCCCAAATCATTGATAAAAATCGAATGGCACGAGCCAATCGATATGTTTAGGTCCTCAGCAAATTCTCTAACGGTGATTCGACGATTGGCCAATACCATTTTCTCCACTTCATTAATTTTTTCGTCTGTTGTTGAAGTGCTCGGGCGTCCGGCACGCTCTTCGTCGTTCACATCTTCTCGGCCTTCTGAGAACATTTTGTACCACCGATAAACGTTGCTTCGGTCCAAGGTAGCTTCTCCGTATGCCACAGTCAACATTCGGAATGCATCCGCGCACTTAATTTCGTTTTTCACACAAAATTTGATACAGGTTCTTTGATCCATTTTTTTGAATAGGTAAAAATCGAAGACGATCCAAAACAGGTGCAAGCAAAGCAGCTGTCAACAATTAAGTGAACATTCAAAATGGCCGAGCTTGTCGGCATAAGTGAGAGACATGAGTACCAACATAACGCCACAAAAAAATCGAAATTCGAATATACGTAACCCGCGAAAATTCAAAATTCGCGATACTTTTTGAACACACCTCGTATAGCTGTCATAGGAACGATTGGTCGCAAACTAGTTTTTGTTAGAAAATGTTGTTGTTTTCAATGGAACTACCGCCAAATTTCGTATTTCTTAGTTTGCTTTACTTTCCCATGATTCCACTAAGTTTGATCGAAGTCGGACATTTTTATGGTATAGCTCCCAAAGAAAAGGAAGTTCTGACACGCAGTTCTAGTGAGAAAAACTTTTTTGTTTTCAATGATAGCGTCTTTAAACTGACCAGATATAAATATTATCTGCTTCAACATAATTTTGCGGAGTTTGATTAAGGTCGGATTAATATTTCGGTCACAGAAGAGGCGCCATCGATTGGTCAGCTTAGAAAAGAACTCAGGAAGCATTGTTCAAAACGAAAATGAAATTATTGTATATAAACATTTTATATGTGTTGCAAGGGTGTACAAACTTCGACAGAGCCGAAATTAACTTTCCTTTATTATTTTCCCATTTTTTTTCTGCTTAATATATTTGTATTAATTAACACCTTGATATACCCTTAAGCTAAGCTCCCACCACCATATCTTTACTGTACTAATCAGACTGCTATTGATTTTCTTTCAGATCACGTTTGAGGATTATGTGAAAATGCCCAAGGCCAGGCCTAAGCCTAAATTCAAGTCCAAGACGAAGTCCAGGCTAAGTAAATCGGAAACTGCAATAACAATAATAATGCAACAATAGCACAAACAACAGAAGCAACAAAAGTAATTTGCATTCGCGTGAGAGAGAGACAGAAAGAAGGCAAATTGGTGTACATATTTGTTTGCTGTCTCTGTCCGTGAGTGTGTGTTTTGTGTATATAAATGCCATACAAAAAACTGGCAACAGAAAACAGAAACAACAGAAGAAATGGCAAAAAGTGCAGTTGAGCGTGGAAATTGCATTAAAAATTGAGAAAAAAAATCACAACGATACCGGGAAAAAACCATCGTCAGAGTTAACGAGCGCTAAAAAGCAACAAAAAACCCAACAGAACAACAGGCAGAGAGACAGAGAGCGCGAGAAAAGAGAGTTAAAATTTGTGATTGAAAATTTACATTGTTTCTGTTTTTTCACTGTGTAAATTTCTGATTAAAAAAACCCAACAACAACAACAACAAATCGAAAAACCAGAGCCAAGCGTACCGTAAATCTGCCTGGCCCCAAAAAGTAGGCTACAGAAACAGGAATTTTGATTTTATTAATAACAAACCCGCGCATGAATTAAATATCAAATATCAATCGTTTTTGTTCTCATTCGGATATATTTTTTAATGTTTTTCGCACACAACAAGATCGGTGAACGATACCAAATTCCAGAGTTAGCTGTAAGCAAACTAGTGCAAATAGTAACCAGAATTGTCGTGCCGTGCGATAAAAAGTCAAGTGTACGCCACTTAACGTCCACTTAGCGGAACAGCCAGACAGACAAACAGTCGAGCAGTCGAGGAGTCGTTGACAAAGTAACGCATTGTGCGATAAGCAGAACCAGCAGCAGCCCAAACGACGCCCAATAAACGAGAAAATGAGCAGCAGCAGCAGCAGCAGGAGCAGCCGGAGCAGGAGCAGGTCGGAGATAGCGCAACTATTGCTTTTTATCAGCCTGGCATTTGCCTCATGCTTACCGGGTAAGTACCAGTCCTGGCTTCCTGTGTGTTTTATCAGTTTCCTTCACAAAAAAAAAGACAAGACAAAAAATTAATGCAAATATTTAACGTTCGTTTTATGGATTCGCCGTTGTCAAGCCAACAGTTCAGCTAGCCCACATTTAGGCTGCCATGAGGGGAGGGGGCGGACTAAGGGTAGTCATAATGTTGACTTGACGACGTTGCTCTCCACTTGACATGACTTATAAATGGCTTTCGATTAAGTTGTCACATTAGCATTAATCTCGGGGAAGTTCAATCAAGTTGTCTGCGGCAGCGAGAAACTCCACAACCAGCCCCCCCCGCCACAACTGCCTCCGGGAAACGTGTTAATGAGCCGTGCTCTGATGAGTTGGTTTCGATTATGAGGCTCCCTGCACTTGTCAGGTTAAGCATACACATTTCTGAGCATTACTTGAGGTGAGCTATGTAGGTCAGTTGCTCTTATGGCCGTCGTTGCTGTCAGTGTGCAATTAGACGGCACAAAGGCGGCTGCAAGTGCTATCCATAATTGAAGTATAATTACAGGGCGGGCCACGTCTGCCTACAACATACACATAAATTCGATATTTTAATTAAAAACGCTTGCATTTGGCATTCGTAATGAGTTTAATAAATATTTTCGCTTGATATTCATTTCAACCAAATTTCGCCCAACAAGCGTAATCTGTGCATATCCGTGATTCGTTAAGAATAATGTGTATAATGCTATTATGTGGCATTGAGCGTTGCAGCCAGGAGTTGGAGTAAAAAGTTTAATTCCCAGTCGGATATCAATGTCACTGAGCGGGCTCTTTATTTGCCAGTTGATTTATGTATTCCATATACGAGTGTTACTATGCTGGCTGTTGTTTGCTTTTGTTTGCCTACATGTTTGTAAATTGTTTATCAATTCACTTCCACACATTTTTTTTTAGTTGGAATTACAAATATTCATTTTGTCCTACAAGATGTTGGAGGAGATATAAACTTCTACTAGCAGCAGCTCAGCAGCAAAATTGCATTTTGAATTTAACCAAAATAAAAAGGTATTGAAATTTCCTTAACGAAATCTTTCTATCTCTTACTTGGGGGCACAAAAATCAAGGCTGACTATTTTGGAAAATGTGACTAATTGAGTAGGCAGGTTGAAGTCAGCATGACCCCGTTGCGAGTTCAAACAAAAGATTTTCATCAACTTTCAGTTAATTGGGGTCTACACTAAGATGCACTTTTTAATGCAAATATGAAAATTCAGAGAGAAAGCCCCCTCAAATAATTCCCTTCCAGCTTCAAAGGATACAAAATTTAAAAAAAAAATTACCCAACCGACTCGTTGGCATCCCCCTTCCTTTTATTAAAATATATACGTAATAAATTTTTTTTTCGCGCAAATATGGTTCGATCAATGGTTTTAAAATCTGGCAAATTATTCGATTATTGCTCAAAATCTTTACCAAATTTAATCAGAAATTAAAACGAACAAAGGGAATTTCCCGGTTTTGAAATCAGAGAGGCTGTCTTGTGAGGATCCGAAGGTCATCACTAAAAGGAAGTGTGAATGCTGTTGCCCACCAACTGCACAATAAACCAAACTGTATAAAAAAGCTATTTTAAAACAATAACAGGTGGTGATCTTCTTTTTAAACTACTTACTTAGTTTTTAGTAGTGTTTGATGGGTAATCATTTTTACAATAGAAAATGGAAGGCTCAATTTGGTATACAACTCTATGCATAGGCATAGGCAATGCCATGGTTTCTTCAACTGTGAACAGCGGTGTCAATTCATGAACGCAATTATAAAACCTGTTGTTCGATCTGCATCAACGTCTAGGTGTTGCGCTAGTAACATTTTGTGCATAACTTAGAAATGTTGTTGAGAATAGTGACAGCTCGAGGTCGATGTCTTTTATGTGCTAAAAAAGATTAACACAAGTTTTTCTTTTTCCGAATTTCAAACCCCTTCGGGATTCGTCGTCAGGGCTGCCACAATATAACCCAAGATACATTTAACTGTACGAAAAGGGTATTAACAAGAAAGAAAGTCGGTCAAGCCCGACTGTAATATACTCTGTACCAACGAAAGTGTATGTTCAGGATGTATATTGATGCCGCAGTAGCAGCTGAAAGCAGAACTAGTTTTTCTACCGATCGTTCCTACAAAGAAAAAAAAATGGTATTATCTGGGGTCAATTTTATATTTTTTCATATCATTAAAAAGCCGATATGATAAAGTTGAAAATGAGCCGAAATTCATATAAAAGTGAAATATTTTCATATCAATTTGATGTATTTTCTGATCAAAAGTATATTAATGTAATATAATAATGATACTAATCACTTAAAATTTTATCATAATATAAAAATGATATTATTTAGCTTCAATATGACATCTTTTAGCATCAAATGATATGAAAAAAATGATATTTGCCAAATATAAAATTAACCATCCCAGATGGAATTGATATTGACCCTTCTTATACCCTGTTCCCATTGAAAATGGGAAAAGGGGGATCATGAAGTTGTGCAAAAGTATGTAACAGGTAGAAGGAAGCATTTGCGACCCTATAAAGTATATATATTCTTGATCAGCATCAACAGCCGAGTCTGTCCGTCTGTCCGTCCGTCTGTCCGTATGAACGCGTGTTTCTCAGAGACTATAAGAGCTAGAGCCACAAATTTTTGAATGTAGATAGGTGTTTACCCGATTCGAGTTTGTTTCAGATTTGGAAAATTCCTCCCCCTCCCCCCTTTAAGCGCAAAAAACTGTCAGAGCCACAATAAGATAGACCTTCCAAACTTCACATATATCAAGTAAGGCCCAATATCTATCTATTCTGAAAAGATCACTAAGATCGGACAATAAACACCGAAGTTATATACGAATGAATTTTGCTTGTGGGAGAGAGGGGGGGTCTTGCATTGTCAGTTATCGCGCGCGGCCGCATGCCATGCGTTTGTATGTATGTTGGAGTGTGTGTATGTGTAAGTGTGTGTGTATGTAAAGAAAAACACACGAAATCTATGTGCTACAGTCATCAGATGTTGACAAAGCTTTGTAGAATTGTCTAAAAGTAATATAAGATAAATATATATGCCAACGTAATGGACGTTTCCATTGAAAACCAAAAACTTTTTCTCACAAGAACTAGTTTTTCGACCGATCCTTCCTATGGCAGCTACATAGTACCTACACCTAGTATCTAGAACTAGTAGCTACACCTAGTGCCTAGACCTAGTACCTAGACCTAGTACCTGAACCTAGTCCTAGTACCTGGACCTAGTACCTACACCTAGTACCTAGACCTAGTACCTAGACCTAGTACCTAGACCTAGTACCTAGACCTAGTACCTAGACCTAGTACCTAGACCTAGTACCTAGACCTAGTACCTAGACCTAGTACCTAGACCTAGTACCTAGTACCTAGACCTAGTCCTAGTACCTAGACCAAGTACCTAGACCTAAAACATAGACCTAGTACCTAGACCTAGTACCTAGACCTAGTACCTAGACCTAGTACCTAGACCTAGTACCTAGACCTAGTACCTAGACCTAGACCTAGTACCTAGTACCCAGATAGTACTCAGACCTAGTACCTAGTACCTAAACCTAGTCCTAGACCTAGCCTAGTACCTACACCTAAAACCTAGACCTATACTTAGCCATATAGACCTAGTACCTAGACCTAGTCCCAAGACCAATCCAGACCACCCCCAACAACGACCTAGACCTAGCCAGCCCGGATTCCGATACAGGAACGGGGGTAATTCGGGGCACTCCACTATAGTCAATAATCCAAGCGGTTATATCGAAAAAAACAAGGTGTGGTAGCGTTAAATATGGAATTTGTATATCTAAAAAACACTACTAATTTAATATTGGAAATAGTTAAATTTAATATTGGAGGTAGTTAATTTTTTTTTTAATTTAAAAACTAGCTGAATACCCGGCGTCGCCCGGGTCCTAATGATTCTTATGAGAGCGACTGTATTCAAGCTAGTGTTGGCTGCAAGTCGCCATAAACATTTTGGACCGTTCGATCTTTTTCTCTATTTAACCAACTTCATGATAATCTAAACTCATGAATGTTTATTTTCAAATTTCGTGACTTTTTTGACCGTTTAGTTTATACCTCCTATTTAGCCATCTACAATTGCCGTCTATCAAATCTTCACAACAATCCAGGCTAATGCTGGTTCCTTTTGGCAGTAGGTTAGAAGCGAAGAAGTCTGCACAACATGCAAAAGTCCCTTTTAATAGCACGCATGCTGCACCAGTGCTATTGGAAACCAAAGTTCGAAGTGGGACCCGAACGATTGACGAGCGTTCGTTTTTTGCAAACAGGTTCTTTTTTCTGTATGTTGGGAGGTATAAAATCTGCCTAACATGCAAATGTCCCTTTTAATAGCACGCATCCAGCATGGAACAGACCGTTTTTACGAAGTTAAACCAACAAGAACAACCCATGCAAAAGTCCCTTCTAATAGAACAGTTCCTGCTGCTTTTCGCCCCTATACAAAAGCGTAAGGAAGATTGCAGGTTTTTGCAACTACTTCTTAGTGGCAAAAGTTGTATACGGGATGTGCTTTTGGCATGCAGTCAAGTTCGACTGGGTACACACCCGCACACACACACAGCCACCAGCACCGAGTACTAAGTACTTAGAGTCAAGTACTGAGTATTGTATATTGTATTGAGCACTTAATATGGACAACTTAGTATCAAGTTCTTCAAATCGAGTACTTAGAATCGAGTATGGAGTATCGAGTACTTAGTATCGAGTCCTAAGTATCGAGTAATAAGCATCGTGTACTTAGAATTGAGTACTGAGTATTGCATACCGAGTACTAAGTTCTGAATACTATGTATCGAGTACTTAGAATCGAGTGCCGAGTCTCGAATACTGGGTATCGAGTACTTAGTATTGAGTTCTAAGTATAGAGTTCTTAGAATCGTGTACTGAGTATCTAATACTAAGTATAGTGCACTTAGTATCGAGTACTTAGTATCAAGTACTTAGAATCGAGTACTGAGTGTCGAATACTTAGTATCGAGTCCTAAGTATCTAGTACTAAGTATCGAGTACTTAAAATTGAGTACTGAGTATCGCTTACCGAGTACTAATTACTGAGTAATTAGTTTAGTATACTAAGAATCGTGAGCCGAGTTTCAAATACTTCGTATCAAGTACTTGGTATCGAGTACTTAATATCGAGTTCTTAAAATAGAGTACTGAGTATCAAATACTAAGTATGAGTACTTAGTATCGAATACTGAGCACGAGTTTTTAGATTTAAGTCATGAGTAAGAGAGACACACAGCATGCCTAGTTATACGTACCATAAAATCCAGATCCATTAATATTAAAAATATGAAGCTCTTATTGCCAAAGTCGTTTTATTTGCAGACAACCACAAATTGTTAAGAGATTTTTGCATCCTCCAAAACATTCGAATGCAAGCAAATGAAAGCTAACACACAAAATCAAGGGCCAATGCTTAAATCAACAATTTGTACTACATCCATTTATGTTAGATAAGATAACAAAACAACACTGGGCAATTGTCATACAAAAATTTGCCATACCTTATGAATTAAATATCGTTATTTTATACCAAGTTCACACGAAATGACGCGTGTGCCGCACCCAAATGAAATTGCCAAATGTTTCTGCGCTTCAATGATTTGTAAACATTTTCGCATGACCAACAAATGCCCCCACCCTGTTGCTCTGGCGCTTTACCATCTCTATGCAAACAATGAAACAAAATGAATGATTCTGCGTTAGTTTTAGTATTATTTTCGTTTGCTCTATTTGTAGACGACAAATCAATAGCCAGGGCTCTCAGTGTACATAGAAAAGTTTCGTTTGATTTGCCATATTTTCGTTTGTGAAATTTACACAAAAAACGTTGTTGTTTTTGTTGCTGTTGCTGGATACACACCGAGCTTGTGTGTGTGTTTCACTATTTTCTCTATATATGTACAATTAATGCTTTTCGAATGTGAAACTAATTTCAAAGCTCCCAATCCCAACCACTCTCCTTAGTCCACACACACACAAATCTGTACAAATGAAACATTTCGATTTTTATTATAAACGAGCCAAAAACTCATCAGCAGATGAAAACAAGTCGGAGGACCTCCACTTGTCGTTTTATGGCAGTGCCAAAAATTGGTCTCAATAAAAATTTACGTTTCATAAAATTTATTATGTATGCAACACAATGGCTGGAACAGTAAATGTCGTAGACTTCGTCGACGACAATGGAGACGGAGACGGTCAAATCAAAGCAGAAATGACCAAAAAACAACAAGGAAATGAACAACTTTATATGCAGGATAATGGTCAGGCCATTATGATGGCGTCGCTTCCGCCTTTTTGTATTTGTTGTAGTGACCAACTGGAATTTATGATGTGTGCGTGTGAGATGTGAGCGATAAGCGCAAGCCAAAATCTCACACTATTTGACTTTGGGTTTATGGCCAGATTTTAAAGTAATCAAAAAGTAAAACTTTGTCCCATTCGGTTAAGCAACTGCAGCTGATAAAAGTCATATTTATCTAAGCCATTCGGCAGAATGACTTTTCAATTTTCAAATTTAATGAAAACTGAAAGAGCCAGCAAAAATCAGTCTCGATGGGCAGGAAAGATATGGGAAAACTCACATATATTAATGGCACATTTTTGTGTGTGGATCCGCTGGGAACAGAGCCTGATTGCATGGCACGCGCCTAATTAAATTAGAAAACGGAAATTTGAGCAGAGGCATCGTGTCGACTTTCAACTGCCACCGTTTCCGGTTAACATGGAGATGGGCACGTGCACCTTTCCCAGCCTAATCCACCAACAAAACAAACTCCAAACTGTGTCATCGATTTCAGGCCAAAAACAAAAGCATATTTTTCACTGGAAAAATTATGCAAAATTTTTCAACAAAGATGTATACCAGGAGCAGGAGCTGCAAAGCAAACAATGTAGGACAAATATGTGCACATGTGTGGGGTCTGTGCATCTATTGGTTGGCTTGTATATACAGCTATGGCTATACGAATAGCACAAATGGAAACAAAATAGACCAATTTCAGGTTCGCGAAATTGGTTAAAAACTATACCAAATATCCTGAAACCAAAAACTGCGTACCTAAATTGAATGTTGAATTAGTAAGTGAGTATATAAGTTTTATAAATTGGTTGGTTTTTAAAGCATAGCAGGGAGATTCTTTCTAAGGTCGTTTAGGTTTGGACATACTGCAATGAACTTAGTAGCATTTTCGCGTGGTCTCACAACTCATTTTCAACTCGTCCGTGTGTTGAATACCTCTGTTCTTGCACTGCAAATATAGGAAATAGTTTAAATGTCATAGTTGGACCTGTTCCGAAATCCTAGTCGGCTTTCGTGTAAAAGTCAGTTTTTCTGACCTAAAGTCACAAATTTCATATAAAAAGTTGTTACTAGATCCCAAGAGTCTATTTCTCTTCTCGAGCTAGCGTCCCTCGTCTATCTCGGATTACCATACACATAGCAGATATCTAGAAGATGAATGTAAGATTGAGTGACAGATATTGCTACGTAGTACATTCTGACCTTCCTTTTCCATGCCAGCTATACCATTTTGTTGATCGATTTGGTCCAAGCAAAGTGGAATAATGGAAATTTGGAGGCGATTCCATTTAAAACAAAAAAGGTTTTCTCACTAGAACTAGGTTTTCGAACGATCGTTCCTACGACAGCTATATGCTATAGTCGTACGATCGAAAAATGTGTAGCGTTTTTGTATTATCGGTCTACGTGCAAAGTTTCATTAAGACTGCTTTCAAACTGACGGAGGAGATAGCATAGAATCTTAGCTCAGCTCGTCATGCTGATCAAGATCTATGCGTTACAAACATCTGAACAAATTTAATATACCTTCTGCAAGGGTATTAAAATGGTGCTAGCACGCGAGAGGTTTTAATGCAAAATTTTCGGTATGTGTGTTACTCTATTTTCGATTCTCAGTACTCCATACTCAGTACTCGATACTCAGAACTCGATACTCAGAAGTCGATACTCAGAAGTCGATAAGCGATACTAAGTACTCGATACTCAGAACTCAATAATAAGATCTCAATTACAGGTACTTGATAATCAGTACCCGATACTCTGTGAAGAAGTCTCCCACTACGTCACAATAATATGTTAACAAGAATTTAAAAACATAGTTTCAAACCTAACGGCCGTTCCCTGACGCAAAGAAACGAACCGGTCCTAAAGGTCATAAGTCCCTTGTAACGAGTCAACATAATACCAAAATGCGAAACGCGTCCGTATGGCGCTAAAGTACATAGCGCGTCAGCATGGGACTAAAAAACTCCACGCTGGGATTTGCCGACGCTGACGATGCCGCCAAAAATGGGTCATTGGGCACAACGCTCTGAATAAGGCACTACATGCCCTAACTTCCGACTTCAGACTGTTCCCAAGCGCATACTTAAAGAGTTGGGCCGGAGGTCTCGTACGTGAAGGATATCGGGGACGAGGATATATTCCCGCCCGAGCCAGGAATGTTGGCGAGACCGCACATTCCCTCTATCGACTACATAACTTGGTGATTCAAATCCCAAGAGCTTTAACTCTCAGGTGTCTCAGACCTTCTTCACAAATTTCTTGTAAGAGGACTCTAGGCACGACTGAGATCTGTACCCCGGCCTAAGACCTTCCTTATAGTACTCGATTCACAGTTCACGATTCTATGTAACCGATACTTTGTTCTCAATACTCAGTACTCGATACAAACTAGTCGATACTCAGTACTCGATTCTCAGACCGCGATACGCAGTACTAGTTAATCGGTACTTAGTACTCGACAATCGATAATAATTTCTCGATACTCAGTACTCAATACTAAAAACTCGATTATAAGTATCAATAATCAGTGTTCGACTCACTGTACTCGATACGCTGTACTAGATTACCGGACCGCGACACACAGTGCTCTTTACTCCGAACTTAATAATCGATACTACGTACTCCGATACTCGATACTAGGTACTCGATACTCAGTACTCAATAATAAGAACTCAATTACAGGTACTTGATATTCAGAGCCCAATACTCAGTACTCGATACTCAGTTCACGATTCTAAGCAATCGATACTTTGTTCTTAATACTCAGTACTCGATACCAATTACTCGATACTCAGTACTCGATTCTCAGACCGCGATACTCAGTTCTCGATAATACTTACTTCTCGATAATCGATAATAATACTCGATACTCAGTACTCAATGTGGCCGGGTGGCTCAGCGGCAAGTGTGCGCGACCGCTGTGCAAGAGGTCGAGGGTTCGATCCCGCCTCGGAACATCTAATAAAAAGTTTTTCTTTGAATTAACTTTACACCTGGTCACGCCTCTCTGCTGTTGGCGCCAGCTTTGTAGTAATTAGCCATGAAAAGCTTCTCAAGCTGCCGTTTGGATTCGGCGTTAAACTGTAGGTCGCTTTCTCTTGTGCGAAAATTAGAAGCGCACAAGCCAAGAGATTGAGAGAAGCTCGGCTTTGGCCCTTTGGGGCTGTGTCAACGTGACAAGCCTTGGGGCTGTGTCAACTAGACAAGCCGTTTTACTTTTTACTTACTCAGTACTCAATACTAAGATCTCGATTATAGGTACTCGATACTCAGTGTTCAATACTCAATACTCGATATGCGGTACTAGATTCTCAGACCGCCACGCACAGTGCTCGTTACTCCGAACTTGATAATCGATTCTACGTACACCATTCTCCGAACTCAATACTAAAAACTCGATACTAGGTACTCGATACACTGTACTCCAAGTAATCGATACTCAGTAATTAACCAAAGTGAAGCACTTTACAGCAACACCACAACATATGCCAAGTCAGTGTGACGCGTGACCTTGAAATCAAATTTTACTCCAATTCGTCTGTACCGAAATTAAAGATATTTGACGTTAATTAGAAAAACAAAAGAGGGATAACACTGATCGACAAATAAAAGCTTTTTTCTGATTCAAAACTCGGACAAGGATATTCTCATAGGAGCTTAATCGCTGAACACAATTTTGACCTCAAAATGTGGCATGGACTCGAAGTCTAAAAAAACCCCTTCTTTGCCCTTTTTCGTAAAAGACCGCCCAAGCCAGCCACCTCTCACAACCTTGGTTTGTGCGCTTCTAATTTTCGAATAAAAAGGGACCTAGAGTTAACGCCGATCCGAACGGCAGTTTGAGAAGCTCTCCTGGTAATTACTACAAAGCTGGCGCCAACAGAGGGTGACCGGGTGTAAGTTTTTCAAGAAAACTTTTCTTAGATGTTCCGAGGCGGATCGGCCCACGACCTCTTGCACAGCGGTCGCGCACACTAGCCGCTGAGCCTCCCGGCCACTTTTTCGATCACGTGTAGAAAATAATGCCGAGGGGCTACACTCTAACATCTCGACGTGATGGTCGGACTTGTATTCAGCGATGAAAATCCTCTAAGAATATTCCTCTAAGAATATTCTGTCTGATCTTTGAATCATCTTGCGTGTCTTACGGTGTAATATACTCCTGCTTGACTCCACGATTTGACTTACGCCAGGGCGAGATTCGATCCATTCCACACTGTCCTTTAGTTTTTAATTTTCTTCTTCTTATTTGGCCCAATATTTCAATCACAACCGCTGGGCGGTCTCGGCCGCTGAAATTAATGCCCGCCACTCGCCTTTGTTTTGTTCGAGGTGGCAGCTGAAGGTCACCTCAAGCGCCCCAATAACTTCCTGCGTCTGATCTTACCATCTTAGTTTCGATCGTTCCCTCCTGGCTCTTTTCGAAAGTTCGTTCGCCCTCCGTTTGTAGACTTTTTTTGCTGGAGCTTCTTCATCCATTCGGGTAACATGTCCAACCCAGTGCAGCCGCTGTTGTCTTATGCACTTGACTAGATCAGTGTCCCCATAGAGCTTCTACAGTTCGTGGTTCATTCGGGTGCTATGGATTTTTCTCTCGAACACGCCTATCGCTGCCTCGTCCGCAATTTTTAATGTCCATGCTTCTGCGAAGTATGCTTCAGCCATAGAAACAGGCAGACTGCAGGACGAAGTTCAAGCGTCAAAGCTCCTTCGCTTGATCAAAATTATGTGTACCCTATCGGATTGGAAATGAATATTTATTCTGGACAAATTTTATTATCCACTTTGCAAATTTATAAGTACCATTATGTTCGCTGCTTTAGTTTCTTGTTCTATTCATATGCCCAGAACTGTATAAATGTGTTTACTTCTTTTCTAATGCAAAATAAGTCCTAAAACAAAGCTACCACCAGGCACTAGGCACCCAGGCTACCAGAAGGTTCTTCCTTTGGTAAAAATTCGCAGAGATTAAGCAAGTGAAGTTGCTGTTGTTTTTGGGGCCTTGACCAGCTCTGGCAGTTTGCCTGGCTCAGTCATGTACCCTGTGGTGTCGGTGTGGCATGCTGAAAGTCTTTTGGCTGCACAACAGCATTCATTATGCATGCATTTTAAATTGTAAATTTCACTTCGCTCGGATTTGGTGGCTGCCAGCGTTACCGTGCGCCAGCTCAGGGCCAATCTAAGACCTGAGGCTGAGGCGGTCTGATGAGCTTTGCCATATTGTTTGGAATTTTTGTGTACCTAGTTTTTCTTGGGCATCAGCCTGTGTTGGCACTTGGATAATAAAAAATTTCAATGCCCGGCATAACAAGAGCACTCAAGTTGGAAAATGGTTTTCCCCAGCATTAATGACTCAATAATTCGGTCAGAAAGAAAACTGCAGAACTTTAAACTGCTTAGCAAGTGATGATGATGATGATGATAAACCAAAGCAAATTGAATCCCCTAACAAGTAAGTGGAGGAGGAGTAGGAGGCCAGACTAGTTGATGCCGGCGCCTGGAAACTTTTATGTGGCATAGATCAAAAACGCAAGGGGGTCTTAGCCTCAAACAGATAATGGCCATTCAAGCAAATAGGCAAAGGCAGAGCACAAATATGGCGCAGACACGTTGCCATTGTTGCCAAGTGGCAACAAAGTCAGGCAAACACAACCCAAACTCTGTCCTCACACACACACACTAAATCCTTTTGGGTCAAAAACTTTTCAAATACCTAATCCCTCCCCCCCACCCCTGCAAGTGATACGGCAGCGGCTTTAAGCCAAGCCAGAGGCTTATGAATTTCAGCTCGCCTGATTATAAATAACCATTTTTTCTTGGGTCGAGTGAGGATTTAATCTTGAACGGTTTGTCATCTAGGGCTGCCTCGTGAGACATTTAAGCTGATTCTCTGGTTTCAGTTTCAAATTGGCTGCCGCACTCGCACACATGCCCTATTAATAGCCGATGGGCTTCCCTTCCCCAACGCCCTTTCAGTGACAGCAACAAATTGATTCTGACAGCAAATCCTTAAATAGAAGGAGTCACCTGGCTTCAGTTATGACAGGCATCTCTACTTCGATAAGTATTTAATGTAGGTCATCTCCCCTTTGACCGAGCACTCGCCCCACATGACCCCACTGGAACACAGAACTAAGTGGTAAATCGTGTTGTTGGCCGTGAAGTTGTTTGATGTGAATTAAACTTTTTAAAGTTTTTATGAGGCGCACAGGCTGAACATGGGCTAAGCTTTATTGGCAAATGAAAGGGGGCAAAACTTTTTGTTCAACATTTTTGGCTTGAAACGGTTTGATGGTTTTGCATAGAAGGATTTGGCGAGTGTCGTAAAGAAATATAAACAACAAAACAGAGAAAAGTGGAGAAACTAGATAAAAAAATTTTTGATAAAATTGATGGAAATGGTTTTTTATTTGTTATAAAACATATTGTGGCTTGGATTCAAAGAAATTTTTCTTTAGTCGCTTTTTCCTTAATGTTATATTTATTGGGCGGTTGAGTTAACCACCAAACCTAAAGTACAATTCGTGCTTGGGTGTACTTAAATTGAGTACGAACATTATAAAACCGAAAAACGACTCTTAATGTTATTGAAATGAGAACAAACGTTCTTGAATCAAGAACATTTTGTACTTACAGTAACAAGAAACATTCAAGAACGGCGCGTTCTCAGTTGAAATACAAAATATGTTAGATTGAGTTCAAAATAGACCTACAAATCTAGCTTCAACGAGAGCGTAAGTTAAAGTCGGTCCTGCCCGACATCGATATACCTGTTACACAGGAAAATTAATGTTGTATAGCCTTCCCTTATGTTAGTTAACAGAGCATTAACATTAATGTGAACATTTCAACATTATGTTAGCGAATAGCGCATGCAGCGCCAAAAAGTATGAAACGTGTTTTATAACTTTAATAACTGTCATTTTTTATCCAATCTTTATGAAACTTTCAGTGATTGTAGATATAAGGCACATACGCCAAAACTTGTAGGAGTTATTCCACATTTTTAATCGTGGGACCGGGAGGGGGCGTAGCCAAAATTTGAAATACACTTGATCTGCGTAGAAACAATTGGAGTCTTCATACAAAATTTGGTGGCTCTAGCTCTTCTAGTTTCCGAGATCTAGTTGTTCATACAGACAGACGGACAGTCGGTCATTGCTATATCGACTCGGCTGTTGGATCTGATCAAGAATATATATACTTTATGGGGTCGGAGATGGTTCCTTCTGCCTGTTACATACACTTCCACGACTTTAGTATACTTTTTTTACTCTACGAGTAACGGGTATAAATAGTGTGCAATGCAAAATGCGAACTATTTTTTAGCGTGTCTGTTCTTAAAATTCCCAACCGGTTCTAACGTTTTTGTTATGGAGTGATGGTAAATTTCTGACCTACAGTAGTTCTAAAGCTCAATTTACACGACCTGATCGGACGACGAACTGCACATTACACTTCAATACGGTCTTGAACTTTCGGATCTAACCTTTTGCCGAATTTGGGAGTTTTGCAGCCTTGCTTTAAAGCATCAAAGAAATCTTATTTACTTAGATATGCTGAATATGTTATGTCCCTTCATACGCAGTCTAGTCCTCCAAATCCTTCAGCAAAACCCACTACAAGGGTTGTTATATTGGGCTAGAACAGCCCAGAAAGCCAGGGAAACTAGGGTTTTACCTTTTATTGATGACATGATGGCATAACTTCCAATTTGACTTCGTTTGTGAAAGAAAATGTGGGAAATTCTATTAAGACCTTGTGTATTGTCCATTTATTTAATGCCTTAAAGGGATAGCAAGCATTAAGGTAGTTTGAGTGCACTTCACATTTTGGCTTTTATGTAACTATGGCGCCAGCCTAAGCCATCCAAAAGGAGTGTCCTTCTCTCTGAAATTCTCGCAAATGTCTGGCTGAGTGCAGGTTACGTCATGTTGATTCGCTTAGTTGGTCATGGGTGACAACTACATGAATTCATCGGCCTGTTCTTGGCTTGTTTTTGCATGTCGAAACGTTTGGCAACTTAATGAACGCCTTGAGGAGGTACACAGTGTAGCTGCATGTGCATGCAGCTGCGATTCTAGCCACTCGGGTCGTCGCCTGCCACTCGAAGCTAAGCAGGAAACGGAAATTACTTTGCAAACACTTTGCACCAGCCAAAGTCGCGTGGCAAAAACGTGGCGTATACGTAACGGCGTTACGGCTATGGTGCAAAGAGTCAAGTGAAGTCAGGTTAAGGTGAAGGCGTCCCCCGTGGCTTTTTGCGTCATTTTCTTATGGCAGTCTTGCTGCTTTTATGGCCATCAGCAATATGAAATATGAATTGCGGTTGCCTGGAAATCTGCTCACACAAAAACCCAGTGGTGGGGGGGTGGGGGTGGTGTTCTAGGTCTGACCAAGCGGCTGTTGGCTATTTCAGCAACAACAACAAAAACATCCACTGCATTTAACTTTGTTTTGCTTTTTTCGCTTTCCTCGTCGTGGCACATTGCCATTTTATGGCTAAATCCACTTTAGCAGCACACAAAGTGGGATGGAAAGGGGTAGTGTGTTTCACCTGACTCTGCCTATGTTGCCTTATTGAAACTTGTTGTAAGTTAAATTATGACCGAATTGCTGTTGGCTGCTGTTTGGCTGGCTGTTTGGTCTCATGTGAGTGTTGTGTGTTGGGTTAAAATTACCTTTAAATTGAAAATTATTGTATGGAAGCGCGCGCGCCCACCTCAAGCTACTAAAAACATAAATTTCTGTGGTTGCTGCTGAAAATTGCGGTAGCAAGGCGAAACGTTGTCGAGCTTTGAATTACTTTTTCAATTTCAGACTCCTCGACACAACGCGCCGGAGCGCCGAGAGCGCAGCGCAGCCGAGCAGGTAAATGAATTAATGTGCAAGGGGAAATCCAAACGGAAGAAGCTCTTAATTTATTTTCATTTGAAATTGAAGAGGAGAGAGGCTCGAATTCAAGACAATAGTCGATTAGCAACTTTTGCATAGCATACTTCTTAGCGTTAAGAAAATGTTTAGTTGCTGACATATCCTGGAAAATATGAAAAATTATTTAGTTGGACCGATTGGTTTATACAATTTGAATTTGAATTATATTTCTAATAAATCAAAGTAGTTAAGAGACGGCTTGAAGTCAATAATCAACACAGATCAACAAAGATTTTGGTACAGTACATTAGGATTGCGTAGGTTGTCTGTACAGTACTGTTTTAAGGGCCTCTCGGTCTTCTGATCAGCAGATATTTTGCTGTCCTACCCCAAGTCGATTTTGCATCTGGCTTTTATACTAATTGAACACGGAGATTAAAAACTTGGGGACTACTATAAACGCCACTTCGAGTCGCTCATTCAAGTGAAAATCCTACTTTGTTGACATATAACTAAAGAAAAAGGTGTGAGAGAGGCCATCACTCAAGAAGCTTTGTGTGAAACTGTTGTTTGGAGTGTGCTCCCTTTCACCTACTTGTGAGTGTTTTATTATGTTCTCGATTTTTTTCCGAAAAATTTGTACTAAAAGCTTGCCTCAGTTAGACTGTTCTAGCGTCTATTGGACATCCGACCAATCCTCATATTTGGGTTATTACGCGATTCCCCGCGAGGCACTGGCTGCACACAGACACAGAGACAGAGAGCTCTGAAATCACCCCGTCCAGGGATCGTTCTTCCCAATCAATATCCCATCCGTTAAAGGCTGTGAACAGGGAGACAAAGATAGGGAGCCTCACTCCAAGGGAGGAGTCTGATACTTATTCAAAATGGTCAGATGTATTCGGCTTTAAATAGTTCACCTGTTTTCCCGAACCGGCCAATCACTCGCTAGGCTGACGGGACTTGGGCCAAGTCACCGCAAGAGCGTGCGGAAGAATTTGCCTTGAACCTTGAGGATAGGTTTAGTCATAGAAATCGCGTCAATAATATCATTGACATTCCTGGTCAACTTGCTCTACCATCTCCCCCCATAACGCTTGAGGAGGTCAAAGATCAAATTAAGATTCTAAACAGTAAGAAGGCTCCAGGTGAGGATGGCTTGGACAATAGAGTCTTAAAAGCTCTTCCCATCAAAGCTCTTCTCTTTCTGGTCCTTATGTTTAATGCTGCCTTGCGGTTAAGCTACTTCCCTAAGTGCTAGAAGAAAGCCCAAATCGTGATGATTCACAAGCCTGGGAAGAGTCCCTCGGAGGTGGAGTCGTACTGTTCTATTAGCCTTTTGTCCTCAGTGTCAAAAATTTTTGAAAGATGCCTACTAAATCGAATTTCGGCACTGAACGAAGTCAGATGTAGGATCCCCCCTTCCAGTTTGGCTTTAGGAAGTCGCATGGCACACCGAAACAATTAAATCGTGTTGTCAATTTTATTATTGATGGTTATCAAGCTAAGGAATACTTGGGGGCAGTATTTGTAGCCGTAAAACAGGCTTTTGATAGAGTATGGCACGATGGCCTTCTGTGCAAGACTAAAAGTTTGCTTCCTCCTCAACTCTTCGAACTTGTGCGAAGTTTCCTCGATGAGAGAGCTTTCACAGTGATTCTTGAAGGAGCTGAATCTAGTGTAAGGTCTATAAGAGCAGGTGTTCCTCAGGGGAGTGTACTCGGACCTTCTCTTTACCAGCTATTTACAGGAGATACAGTTCCCATTGAGAACCCTCAAGATCTACTCCTGGCTACCTTTGCGAGACTCCTGCAATTATAGTGCTACGGATATCATCCAACAATAGTTATTCCGTTTTGGCAGTTGGGCTAAGCGTTGGAACATAGCCTTGAATCTGGCCAAGTGTGTAAGTGTTACATATACTTTACGCCATGATATCTGCCCAGGCGTATTTTTGTATGACGAATTACTCCCGCATAAGTCAGGACACAAATATTTGGGAGTTTACTTGGATAAGAGGTTGACTTTTAGCACACACATCAACCAGCTTACCAAGTCCCTCTATGCTAGAGTAGACAAACTTTCCTGGCTGCTAAACAGCAGAAATAAGTTGTCACTGAAGAACAAAGTCCATATGTACAAGGACGTAATTGCTCCTGCCTGGAGATATGGGCTCCAAATTTATGGCATTGCAGCAAAATCCCATGTAAACAAGGTGCGAGTCTTGCAGGCGAAAATACTCCGTAAAATATCTGGATCGCCTTGGTATATGCGCACTCGGAGAATAGAAGAAGAATTAAATGTCCCGAAAATAGGTTGCTGACTATTTAGACCGACTAAGGGGTCATCCGAACAGACTTGCCAGACGATTGTTAAGAAGACGTAGGAGGAGAGGCGCTATTATAAGAAGAAGCCTAAAGAGGTTACAAATTTATGACCTCCCAACGAGATGTATCCAATGAATTGTGAATAATTTGTTACCCACTGATCCTACTGATGATCATATTAACTTACACAGAACTTAAAATTTTCGTATTCCATTTTCTAAACTCAGTGCTACACTTATTCTTTTAAATAATAATTTGACTCACTCCTTCCTGAACAACGCTTAACACTACTTTTTTTATACTTTAAGTAAGTTTTATGGATTATACATGTAACAATTCAATGTCAGTTGCTCCACAGTAACAATAATATTAAAAATATAAAACCTAAAAAAAAATTAAAAATCGGTACCCAAAACTTGATACTTAGACCTGGATACTCAGTACTTAATACTAAGTATTAACTACTCGATTCGAAGAATTAGATACTAAGTAATTGATATTCAGTATTTTACACTCTCAATTCTCAATATTTTATGCTCAGTAATTAATTCTAAGTACACGATTCTAAGTACACGATTCTAAGTACTCGATACTTAGTACTCGATAATCATATTCGATACTCGGTACTCGATTCTAAGTACTCGGTACCCGTTTTCAAATAGTCGATACTCACTTCTAAGAACTCAATACTAAGTACTCAATACTAAGTACTTATACTCAGTACTTGATACTCAGTACTCTTTCTAATTACTCGATACTAAGTACTCAGTACTCCATACAAAGTACTCAATACTCCGTTTTCGATTCTCAGTACTTGATTCTAAGTACTGGATACTAAGTAGTCGATACTCAGTTTTCGATTGTTAGTACTCAACTCTAATTACTCGATACTCAGTACTCGATTCTAAGTACTCGATTCTAATTACTCGATACTCAGTAATCGATGCACAGTATTCGATACTCAGTACTCGAAGCAGGAGTGTGTCCCACTGCGCCCCCTTCTCCCCCCACACAACTACCATTCAACGCTTAACAACAATACCACAAAATACGTCAAGTCAGCGTGACGCGTGATCAAATTTTACTCCTACTACATAAGTCGACTTTGTCGTTTTGTTGTCCAACAAAATGAATATACCCCAATGCAAAGCTGGTATCAACCTAAGAAATATTGTTTACTTTGTGTCCATTTTTGAATGGGCTTTTAAAATGATTAAATTTCATTTCATTTCATATTATCTATGGACGGCAGCTGCTGCTCCTTTTAAATGGACACAGCGATTCGGATATCAATTTCAAATTTTGTGCTGTTTATTAATAAACTAAAGTCGATTGCTTTAAGTCGATGCCTTAAAATTGGCCACTTTAAGACCTTGGGGCCATAATTCTTGTTACTTGCCTCTGCCTGTCACCGTTGAACTCCGAGGGGGTTTTTGGGTTCAACAGTTTTGAACTTGTGTCTCAGACTCCGCCTCTAGGAGTTGGCAAATTGTCGTTCTGATACACTGAAACGGTCGCCATTCTGGCTTGTTTGTTTGCCTAACGGGGTCGTAAATAAATCATTTGATAACTTGACTCTCCCTCACAAACACACACACACACCCACCCATTGACGCCCTCTGCGGTTTGGTGGTTGCCCGTTTTGTAGCTGGTCAAGGGCTTACCTAAGCAACGTCAACTTGGCTGTCCACTGCTACAAGATTTTGTGATTTATATGCTTTCGCTTTGACGTGACGCGACACGATATCGATTCGATTTCTGTAGCCACTTTGTTGTCCCTATGCTTATCTGTAGCCTTTGGCCACAGGGCAAACTTTGGCCAAAAACGAAATGGCGTCGTTAATTTTTACTGTCCGCTTTCGCTGGCAGCCACAAAAGGGATGAGACGGTATGCGGATGGAAGTTCCAGCTTAGTTTCAATTATCTGGCATCGGTTTTTGGGCAGCACTTTCATGTGGTTGCAGTCAAACTCTTCTTTAACAATTTTACGCCAATTTCGGGTCGCTCACAATGCCAAATAGTTTGTAAGCCAAACTTCTTGTTAAGAGTCGCAGTCAAATGACTGAAGCGCAATGAATTTAAAAGTTTAACTGTAAGAACATGCGGCACCCATCTGTTACTTGCAAAGCATAACACAAAATAATCCATTTTGTGAAATCGCTTTTAAAGTTCTCAATAAATTTTACCCAGCGAATATAGTTTCTTTTAGCCTTGAGCCAATCTAGAAAAATATTTTATTTTTAAACTGCTTAATAAAGAAATTCGAACATACGATGGCAGATTTTGTAGGACTTAAAACTAAAGCAATGGGCATATTCAGCAGATAAATCCGATTTTCGATTACTGATTTATGAATGCCGATTCTAGGCGGTGAATACAGTTATTACCGATTGCGACTGATAAATTTGGTAGTCATGATTGGTGAGACAATTTATCGACTGTACGGACAACTATTAACCCTCAAAAATTGTGACAATGTATTTTTGACCAAATTTAATAAGCCACAGAATAACCTAAACTAAGCATTCAAGGTCATTCAACAAAGAATCATAAGAAATTCCAAGTCGTAAATCAGATTCCATTCGATAATAATTTGCTCACATATGGCCTATTCAGAAAACTTTGTATCAAAATTTGTCCCAATTATTTGCCTGTGTGAACTTAGCTCTCTGAGATGCGATGTGCTCAGCAAATTGCTGGCGTCGATTGCTCGCCTGCCCCGTGGTTTCTGTAGATTACCTTGGCCTTCCGGTCCTCGTGCTTATCTTGTTGCGATTTAGATTGTTGCGGAGCTCGGTCCTTCTGGTAAAGAAACACTTGCCTTAATTTCAGAAAATTTCGAAAAGCTTTCCATAATATTTAAATTTTTTTTATAATTTGGCGGACAGATTTGATAGTCGAGTTTCTAATTTTCAGGGCGAACTTAGGGTTTTTTGTATGAGAGTACTAGCTGAAACCCATCGAGCGTTGCTACGCCCCCTTTTAGCCTTCTAATCATCAGTCTACATTTGCCATTGTTCAAATCTCCATGACATTCGAATCTACATAGAATAAAAGACAAGGTAAGATCAACTCAAATAGATTAAATTTCACGGTGATATCTCGGAAAAGAGCTTGATTTGTAACAAGAATCCAAACAAGATTGATAGTATTACACTTTCCCTTGCAATTTCTGGCAAAGTGTCAATACTGGCATGAGAAGAAAGCTGAAGATTAAGAATCAAAACGGTCGTAAAATAAGTCATATGGGGCTGTAGCATCAAGTTTGAATATCGAGCTAAAGTCCACTTCGAATATTTTGCTCAATTTAGTATCGGGCAAAACTCCCAATAAGCCGATTTCACTATCAATTCAAGCACGAATTTTGAGCTTAATTCAATTTCTTGATTTGATCCCTCTAAGGGATCAAGTCGAGTTTGGATAACAAGCTAAAATCTATCCCGTGTTTGATTCAATTAAGCCTTTATCAAGCTCAAATCAAGCTCTCCCGAACTTAAGTCGTAACTTGTTTATGGTCATCACAAATGCAAGTTGCACTGGGAACTTAATACGGTTGAACTGAAATTGCACATCGGTTGAAGTCAGGGAATTCCGTGGAATAAGGAATTTTTCTTCCTTATACGCCCCTTTCAAAATCCTTGCTACTATCATAGGTGGCGTTCACCAGCATAAATCGATGACCATAAATCGACTAATTTTGTAAGATTGTGCTGGTGAACGGGCGTGATGTGCAATCATGATTGCTAATTTTCGTGATTGTGTTAGATGTAAATCCATCAAAGTATTTCTTTGTTAGATTGATTTGATTTTGTGATTGTTATCGATAACAGCTGCAGAATAAGCAAGAATAAATTTTTGAAATTAACAAGGTTTTTCCAGTTTGGATGTTGGCAAAACGGGAGTCCTTCTCATCAGTAGGTGGCCGTTTCGACATACCAAAAAGCCCTCAATGGAGTAGGAGTAATGTTCTTAATCCAGGTGCATACACCCACACAACCACGTGGCCTGCAGCACCTCCAGCATGATCCAGAGCTGCACATTTTCATTGACATTTGGTATACGCTGCGGCTGGAACGTATTGATCACCTCAATGGCACACGAACAATCCTCCTGCAGCTGTATAAACTCCCAATGCAGCAAAATCTTGAGTCCTCCCGCAAACTGTACAATGGTCTCGAGTGTTCGTGCTCTGCATCTCATCCAAATCTGTTGGGAGCGAGCTTTTCTCCGAGTCTATCATGGTGCTGCTAGAAAGCACCCTACTTGATTCCTGGCCGCATAAAACTCCTCAATGGAGAGCATCTGCAAGGATTTCTTCTCTTCGCTTACAAGTAGCCAATCTGGGACAACCAGAGACCACCAAGTCGCCACCGAAGAAGTCGAAATTTCGCCAAATCGGAGTTTTTAACGACAGTCACATCCAATGTAATGAATTGTACTTGATGTATTCATATATTATTTTTTTTTTTAATTGCGGTCAAAAGTTCAAGACTTCCGTCAAAAAATAATATCGATAATTTTGCAAATTCTATCATAAACCTTTCACCAGCAACGCGCTCATATTTTTCAAAAGCTTCTCACAATCAGTCGTTAAGAATTTAAGGGTTTCACTGGATAACACAAGGCAAAAAATTAGACTTTTTCCATTATATTGAAGGGTTGGTAGTGATTTTGGATGATTTTGTTCCAACTTTCAAATCTACTAACTTGGAACTATGTGTCAATCTTCCCAACAAATTTTGTTACAAAATCGCTACGAAGAAGCAAGAGATAAATATTAAGTCATTAAAGTAAACTCTAGTCAAAACATTTGTTCCCAATTCGTTTGCATTAGCTGCGCTTTTACACTAAGCAATTCTAAAAGAATGCCGTTTTCTATACCGGTAATGTGGTGAAATCAGGTAAACTGATTTAACTTAAAAAATAGAAAATTTATACAGTATCTTTGTTTAAATTCCATCTCAAACCCTATTTTTTACTAAAACGAAAGTATTCATCCACCTTTACTCGTTTAAAGTTCGACATAACAGTCACCGATAGTAATGGAGATGTTGAAAATGTCATAACGGACACAGGGTCCTGTTCTTAACTTCAACTTTTTTCCCAGAGTAAGTTGAATGACCTAATACGAGATCTTAATCTTACGAAACGTGATGCTAAACTCCTTGGATCGAGGCTAAAGGAAAGGAATTTCATTTGCTGAAACTTAAAAATAACACCAATGACGCTGGGCCAAAAATCGGGGAATTGGAAATTTCCATTCTTTCTGTGCAAGTGGGATAGTAGAACAGAAAACGAACAGATCAGCCTTGGGGAAAAACGTGTGGACAAAGAGGAAAAAGTTTTAACCTGGATTAGATCTCCTCTTGTACAGCGTTGCAACATTATTTTACCTCTAGAGATAAAGCTGGGACTAATTAAAGAACTTGTTAAGGGTCAAAAAGGTGATTGTTTTAAATATTTGTTCAACTTAGTTATTTTTGTATAAGAAAACTAATGAAGGAAAAAAACTTTGAGCCATGACTTCAGTTAAAAAAGATGTATGGAATGCATTCAAAATGTGGTTGACGGCCCCAACTGCTTAAATAGTGCAGCATATGCTGAATGCATATAATAACTTAAAATGCAATAGTAAGAGCCTTAAAAACTAATTTCCTAATGAGGCATTTAGGTTTTTTTCCGGAAAATTTGGGCAACATTATTGATAAGCAAGGTGAGAGGTTCCACCAGGATATCAAAGAAATGGAGAAAAGGTACCGAGGAAGGTGGTATATTAACATAATGGCAGATTACTCTTGGTGCTTAAAGAGAGACGATTACAATAAATTCTTAAACAAATTTCAAAAAAGCGCAGATTCTTTGAAACTGAAAACCCTTGAGAGGCTATTTTAGAATTTTGTTGCTGGTTCATTACAAATGACCTGTCTACTTTTCTGTTTTTAGGAAACGAAAACATATTAGATTCTCCACCACCCATTGCATACTTTGGAGCACCAGAAATATATATAGGATATTTTTGGAATCCATTGAAAAAAATCGCAAAATGTTGTGGGATAGTTCAATTGAAAGCTAAGGAGTGGTACTTTCCGATTGTATCAAAGGGAGTTAAAACAATAGAATGGATTTCCTGAAAAACGCGAATAACAAGTGTAAAAATAGTCACTTTTAGCAACTTTAAGCTCAAATTACTAAAAATCTAGACGTGTTGGACCATTTCCAAAAGCGAAGTCGTGCTTAGCGCACGAAAATCATTTAGAATCACTTCAAACCCTTCTATATTCTGAACTTTGTTGCCTACTGTAATTAAGAACAGAACAATCGAATGTGATTTTGATAAATCCACTGCGGCTCTATCCTGTTACAGGAATACTCGCATATTCGTACTCAACGGAAAGGGTTCCACCGCTGTTGATTTCGGGAAGTGTTTAAAAGAAGTCGAAGTCGCCCGACAACAGTGCTTCTTATGATCGGTTTTGGCCATTGCGAACTTGTTTCATATGATCAATTTAAAATTTTTTAACACTTTAGGCTTGGCCGATTGTTTTAGAATGTTGCAAACAGGAATTGCAGGTTTAACGGAAGCTTCAGTGCTGAATATGTCATTCTTCTTTCGCTGTCCAGAAGTGTTGCAGCAATTCCGCTAAATGCGAGAGCTAAATCAATGTTCAATGCAATTACAGTACAAATCGTGGCGCAGTAGGCGGTCATTCCATTTGACAGCTATCCAGTGGCATCTTTTTTTGTTCGATTGCTTTCGTTATTTCGCGTAAAAGTTTCGAACAAACCCGCAGAAGTAAGCACACTAGCCAACCACTATCCATTTATATGTATATTTATCAAGTCCCCTTGTGATTCTTTCACATTATATATGTAGCAGTGCTACAAGCTACAACACATACTTATTTAATGCCACAGACAAGTTTTTGTAATCTCTCAAAAGATTTAATTTAATTTGACTTGCTCTTAATTTTTGTTCACTAGTTTGCAGCTGTGCCCGTAGCTCCTGTTCTTGTTTCTCCTCTTCAGTTGTCTAGGTAGATCTGCTGATTTAGTTGCATCAGGATTAGTTCATCCGAATATTGTGAGGCAATTTAAACTTGTTCGCGAAGTGAGTGTGTGCATTACATTTGCCAAAAAATCAATAGAGAACTATTTCCATGGCCCACCCGAAGGGGAGGAGTCGCGCATTTGAGTGCAAATTGGCAAACATGCAATCGAGCTTAAAGCTTGGCAGTTGTACTACTCCGAGATGTTGTTAGTAAAAAAAATACATAAAAATAAAATTGGGAAATCATTTCGTTGACTTGGAACAGCTGCTCGAACTTTTTGCAAGTGGCGAGGGGCAAAGCTAATCAAAACTAAATCAGCAACATAAAAAACTCGTTGGAAACAAGTTTCAGGCTGAAGGGTGGCTCGTGGGACACGCCAGTGTTAACTTTTCGTAGCCTACACAGATTCCATGTGTCGATTATGCAATTATATGAGTGTTTAACCCAACTCAATCAGGAATTACCATAATAAAACAAAGCTTGAACGTCAGCAGCAGTGAAAATACTGGCATTCGGTTAATTTGATTATGCGGCCAAACAAAAGTAATCATAATAATCCGAAAATAATAATGGAAGCCCCGAGAACAGCAAACAACACGAAAACAGGGGGAAAAAAACCATTAACTCACAACTATTAACAACTTTAGCGGTGGCAGCAGCAACAACTCGTAAACAACAACGAAACTTATAATGGACACATGTACTGGCCCCCACACACACACACACACACACATACACATACTACAAGACCGCACTACACACTCACTCACACGCAAGCGCTTACAACCACAGGCTCATTATCCTTTTTAATAAAGCTTATCAATGCCAGAACATGCGAGCTGCCAGCAACAGCAGCAGCAACAGCAGCAGCGGCAGCAGCCAATTATCCTGCAAACTATATCCTGGCCAAGGGTCCGAGCTGCCAGCTTCAGCTTCTCTAGTGACAAGAACAGCGAACAGAACAACAACAACGACAGGGACGATGAGAACGACAAACAGTAAATTCAAAGGTAATTTATTACAGCGACACCTGTAATTACCATGGGCCATAAAATAATACACACACACATGAATGCGGGTCCTGCTCCTGCCCGCTCCTCGCCGAGATTAATTGTGGAATGAACTGGCAGCTATTGGCAAGGTTTCGCTGTCTTCCTTTGCCAACTTCATCAGCCGCACACACCCTTAGTAGACACGAATTAAATATGAAATTGCCACCTTTAATTGTGTTGTGGCAGCCCCGTACCTCCATGATCTTTCCCCATTTTGCTCTGACAGCACTTTTAATCTTGTTGCCTCGCAAAACTAAAAAACAAAAAGAAAAATACACACACACACATGCATTTGATATTTATGCTCATGTTTTGTCTGTCCAAACTGACTCACTGTTTGGTTGATACCATAAGTTCCCCCACCCTGCCTCGTCTTGCCCAGGGCTCTCGTGACTTGTAGGTATTTTGTGGTCGTCTACAAACTATAACAAAACGATGCTACACTCAGAAAAAAACTTAAGGTCATTACAAAAGTACCCTAGCAGCCCTTTTGTTTTGCCACTTAGTAAGTCGATCTGATTTAAAAAAATAGGGGAAAGTTAACTTCGGCTCAGCCGAAGTTTTGTATACCCTTGCAGATTTAATTGAAAACAAGAAAGGTTTTCTAACGAAGACTAATTTTTGGACGTTACTTTTCTATGGGATCTATACTATATAGATGTCTGATTTCGACCAAAATTGGTGAAATCATGGAAAAGCATAATGCACTGTTAATTACGAGAGTTGTGAAACCTTTTACACTCAAACAGGACGTGCCGGGCGGCCTCAACAGACCCTTCTTCGCAGTATCTGCACTGCTCGCTATCATCATAGCCGACTCTTTTCTGGTAGATCCTAAAACAGACAAGTCCACTAAGAAGCTGGGTTAAGTTAAAGTTCACCTCACTATGCTTTCTAGTCAGCCAAGGAATCAATGCTGGAATTAGGTTATGGGTCCAGCGACCCATAGTGGATTAGTCCCAACGTTGCTGCCATTTCTTGACGCTCCGCTGCCTCGCTTCCTGCTACTGGGTGCCATTGTTAGGTTGATTACAGCCACTCAACAGTGAAGCCCTGTACCTCTCATTTGCTTCTGTGGCCAATTCGCTAAGTGGAATCATCCCGGCAATGACCAACGCAACATATTCCGACACCGTACTCCACGGATAGCGAACTCCATGGAACGATGCCATATTTGGCGCGGCATTTAAATCAGTGGCTTTAGTGGCTTCGCACCTGTTTTGATCCGCGCGTGCTCAGCATGATTCTAGCTAAGGCGTTGCTTGATTTTGCTGCCGTTTCTCCGACGTAAGCCAAAGGTGTGTAAAAGTAAAAGTAAAATCGGCTTGTCAAGATGACAACAGCCCCGAGGGGCCAAAGCCGAGCCTCTCTCAATCTCTTGGCTTGTGCGCTTCTAATTTTAGCACAAGAGAAAGGGCCCTACAGTTTAACGCCGAGTCCGAACGGCAGTTTTTGAGAGGCTTTTCATGGCTAATTACTGCAATGCTGGCGCCAACAGCAAGAGGTGTGGCCGGGTGTAAGGTTTTATTCAAAGAAAAAAACTTTTTCATTAGATGTTCTGAGGCGTATTAGTAAGAGAGATTTACTAACCGCTGCAAGAAATTTTTTCCCATCTTTCTGGAAATTTTCGGATACTTTCCAAATTTGGAATTCTTCTGGAAAATAAAAAGTAGTCGGAAGGGGCATTTTCTGGGCTATACTGCTTTAAGGTGTTTTGACCGGCAGCGCAGCATGTGGCCTAGCGTTGTCATGGTGCAAAATTATTCTAGTCGTTTTTGCTTGAATGCGTGCCACAAACTATTCAATTGAGTTCGGTAGAGTTGCCCTGTGATGGTTTCACCCGATTGTAGCGGCTCATAGCACACCACTTCCAATTGGTCCCACCAAATAAAGGGCATGACCTTGCCACAGTAAATATTAAGCTTGGGCGTCGATTTTGACGTATGACCGGGCGTCCCGTATGATTTTCGCTTGGGGTTATCGTAATGAATCCATTTTTCGCTGCTGGAGCAGCAATTCATAAGCAGCGTTCGACGTCTTTAGTCTCCAATTTTGCGGCACACAGTATCCTACCTTTTGGATCATTCCCAAGGCTTTTAAGCGAACAGATATGGCTTATAGAGTCGCTCTCAATGCTTCTGCGAGTTCTTATTGCGTTTGCCATTCACCCAGCAAACATTTTTAGAAATTTCTGATCGCATTCGAGTCTTTTTCGAGATCTCGGTCTGACTAATGTCATAAATGCGCTCGTTTTATGATCATAAATGATACTCCGTGCAGTTTGCTTCATGAATCACTCTTCGATTTCGTTTTGAACCATCTTTAAAACTGCGCTCTCATTTATTGAACGTATTGTGCTTCATGAGGTTTTTCGTTTTGTTCTTGCATTTCGATTACTATCGCAATGCAACCAAGCTATCGCCAAACTGCAATTGAAGTGACGAAACGGGCTATTTAAGTCGCAGCTGGCAATGGTTTTAAATTAAATCAGCTGCTGTAAGACAATTCAAAAATTGCAGCACTACATCAGTCAACTTGTGTTATCGATCAACTAAAAACTCAGCCCTGCATTGAATCTATCGGAACGAGGCAAAGGGAAAAAATCGAAAAACTTCATTCTCTAGCTGGCCATGAAGCTTTGCCTGCATCTAGTGCCCCCTCTACACCTCTTCCCAGCAAGCAAAAACTTCATGATGAACTTCATGAAGGAAACTGCATAAATGCAGACATACTTAAGTCGGGAGAAAATGGTTCCATAACCATAACTCGACTGGAAGAGTCGTTTTTAACCCGTACTTTTGATCAGTTTAACCATATGCATGGAGGCCGGAGTGGCTCAGCGGTTTGTGCGCGACTGCTGGCATGAGGTCGTGGGTTCGATCCCGCCCCGAACATCTAATGGAAAAGTTTTTTTTTACTTTAAAAGCCACATCTTTTGCTGTTGGCGCCAGCATTGCAGTAATTAGCCGAAAATCCTCTCAAAAACTTCCGTTGATTCGGCGTTAAACTGTAGGTCCCTTTCTCTTGTGTAAAATTAGAAGCGCACAAGCCAAGAGATTGGAGAGGCTCGGCTTTGGCCCCTCGGGGCTGTTGTCATCTTGACAAGCCGATTTTACTTTTTACTTTAACCATATGCATGAGTTAGTTTCGAGTCTTCTTTTAATCGCACATGATAGTGATCGCTTTTAATTAGCAAGAGGGCTCAAGTTGATCTTTGTTTAAACGATCTTCCATATTCTGGGTATGTACCTAGCAAACATTTTCTGAAAGTTTTGAACACATTCGAGTCATTTTGGAGTCGTTGATCTGATTAAAATTGTCATAAATGTGCTTGTATTCTGATCATAAATGATACTTTTGTCGGGAGAAAATGGTACCCAATCTGCGACTCTTCTTGAAAAGTAAATATAATTGAACATTTTTGCCTCTGCGGTCTGCTCAATAAAAAAAACCGAAAAAACCATTCACGCTTGCTCTCGCTCTGAGCAGAACACTTCGTTTCTCCTTGTATTTGTTTTCAGTTGACTGTTCTCAGTTGAGATTTTTTTGTTTTTGCTCATTCAATAACAATTTAAAGACAGCGATCCGACTGAGCGATCGCACATTAAGAGTCAGTAGAGAAGCAAAAAGCCGAAATACAAACCTCAAAGGGTTTTTTTTCTTTTAATTTGTTTTGTGTGTGTGGCTTGTGTGAGTTGCAAGCCCAAACAGACACCTCATTCACACATACAGACACAAACGCAAATGACTTTTATCTTCTTCGCTCGCGACGATTCGCTCACTGAATGAGCAGAGCAAAATGTAAACAAATCCATTGGTTGTTCGTTAAGCACTGCGCGATTCGTTCATGAGCCGATGTGAACGGTTCATCTCTGACTTTTGGCTCAAAGGGTCCGTAAATAACTGTTATTTTTGGACAACGAAAAACGGTCAGTTGTTATTTGCTAGTTCTGGTTTTAACCCATTCTTCTGATCAGTTTCAAACCGTTTTAGAGTAATTCTGTGATTCTTTTTTGAGTCATATTTCAATATATCACATTTTGAGCAAATTTATGAGTCATTTTCGAGTATACTGTTAATCGGTAGATAGTAATCTCTTTTTAACCATCAAAAGGACTCAAAAGAGACTAGTTAAGGTGATTTTTATTAAAACGATCTTTCAAATGTTGGGTGGGAAGTCTCCAATTTGGCATCCTCAAACTTTTCTTTTTCGTTGGTATTAAAATCACTACTTTTAAAACGTCTCTACCAAAACTCAAATGTGGAAATCCATGGAACACGTTACCCGTCAGCTTTTTGCTGCAATCGATGGCCTTCAGCTGCATTTTTCTTTAAATGAAAGCAGAAAAGGGAACTTTCCCGTAGATTGCATTTTTTTGGCAAAAATGTTGACATATTCGGAGCACGCAAAAACTATGTTGTATACGCTTTAGCGAAACGACACATGCTAAAAAAGAACAGCTAAGTTAAGGCTTTAAAATGCAGTTGGGTGCAACATTTTCCAATTCGATTCAATACTAGTGATGCAACCTTTAACTATGTATCTATATATCTTAAAAATTGTGAAAATCAACTCTTTTCAGGCAAAAACATGCTTATAAGACTAAGTAGACACAGTTTAATTTACCTTTAGCTCTTGTGAGTTTGACTCATTTTCAAAGCTCTTCGACAATCGAAGGGGCATCCCTGTCAAGGTCTCTGCAAATTGCTTTTTTAATTCCTAAGAAGACTAATTTGCATAAGGAATTGGTTTGCGAGCTAAACAAAAAAAGGGAAAAGTCTGAAGGGATTACACTTTGGTGGATAAATGGTCTTCTCCCACTTCAAGCTAACCCTTAATTTTGCCAGTGTAGTGCGGCAAAAACACACACACACATTGGTAACAGTACAGCATTTTCCTTCACACAACACGCTTATCCTTTTTACATGCTGTCCTGCCGTATCCACCGTTGATTGATGTGCTTTTGCTTGGCGCGGTTTCTCATTTTATTGCTCGTAGCTTTTTGTTTTGTTTTGCCTATTGTTTATGGTTTAGTTCTGCGTACTGTACATTCGTACCTACAACATACATCAAAATGATGTTCCTTCAGTTTGAAATGGAGTGTCAGACACGAGCTTAAATTTAGCATTTGGATATTTGTAAAGCCTAGACAGCAGAACTCGAAAAGGTGTCACAGAGAGGTGATGTCTGCTTTATACTATATGCAAGCATATCTTTTTAATTACACTAAAACGTGCCGCCCTGTCCCGAATGGAGGTCACTTGGGCTAACGAACGGGAAGCCATCCGTCACACACACGCACACATAGACCAGGCAAAAACTACTGACACACTAATCCGATTAGTTGGGGCCCGACATTTTCTGCCGGCAAAGTGCAATATAACTAGAGTTGCGCAGCTCCAACACTTTCATTCGTTTTATTCAAATGTGACAAGCCGAAAAAATGGTAGCTTAATTAAAAAATAACGTGAATATGCATAGAATTAAACTCGCCGCAATTCTCTCTAAGATGATGATGATGATGATGCGGGGTCGGCAAAGCAGGCAGAGAAATAGCCACTGGCAGACAGAACTTTCCCCTGCTGACTTTCAACTACTATTGCAGCGGCTGTTGCTCTGCCAACGTCTCTGCTCTTCTTCCCAATCTCTTACTTTAAAGTCACTTCAAACTGACAAGACGGATCCCTTTTTACCTTGGTCTTCTTCTTTTTCTCTGCCTAAATGCTTCTATTTATTGGCGTACTTAAAATCAGCCCCGTCATTTTTATCACCTAATATTTTATTTTAACGGCAATAAAGCGTAATTTAATGAGCCCATAAAATGAGAATATATTAGGCAAGCATTTCGTCTTCCACCTGCAATCGTGCAGAGGGCATCTGCCGGTTGAGCTCAGCCTCCAATTTGATGCCAAATTAAATGTCTGCAAGTTGCTGAGATTTGTGGTATTTATTAGGAGCAACGCCCAGCCATTTCTTTAGCAAACACACACATCGATTTGCCATCGTTTTTTCTTGGCCATTTTTGCATACTGACTTCTCAACTACAATATTTATTCGCCATCTTCTTTACAAGGCATGACATTGACTTTTATTTAAATGATTTCCACTGCGACTGCCTCTAGAGTTGCCTTTAGTTGCCTCTAGCTGCCCTGGGCTGGTCTGTTTTGTTCGCTGTCGGAGGAATATCCTTGAATGGCAATAGACTGCCATCTGGTTGGCCTTTCAGCTGTTTGTTTTCGCTTGGCAGCCATTGTAGTAGTATTTGTTGACTGCAACTTGTAATAAATATTGCAAGTGCTTCGTTCTCCATTCCATTTATATGTATATATTTCTGTATATATATTTCTTGGCCGTTTACTTTGGTGCCCTGGCCGTTTTGTGATATTTGTTGAGAAAATATTATCATCAGAATGTGTGCGGGGAGAATTTGCATTTGCTGCCCAGCAAATTGATCGCATAAATAAGTACCCACATCTACAACAGGCAGCCTTTAAGTATGCAACACATTCATTGTGCATGAATTCATATTAATTACCCCGATAAGGGCCCACTCAGGGAATCTGTGTGTGTAAACGGTCACTGGCATGACTGTAATTTCAATATGGCAAATTTACATTTCGGACAAATGCAAAATCGATTGCATATCCAGCCTACTCTGAGGGGTAAGGAGGAAAGTACTGAAGAGCATACATTAGGCAGACACTCATGTTTGCGGCCCAGTGGTGTATTGGCCTAGAGGGGGCTAAGCTGGTGATTAAACTCGACTTTATAACTATTTTAGGTCGATAGATTATTCTTTCTTGGCTAGGGGATTGTTTTACGAAAAAAATGGTACCGTCTAAGGTAGAGGTGGAAGACAATCGATGTATGCGAGCATCTGCGATCTGAAAAAAATCTGTCCGTTTTGCTTAACATTCTTTCTGACTCACATAACGATTCTGGGACGCAAAAAACACTTTTTCGATATATGTTTAAGTGGTTGCTTATCCTAAGCGTTCTTTATAAGCAGCCTCTACATAAGCAAATTTTCTATTGTTGGAACCTCTGTATTAGCAACTTTTTTGATTCCAAAATTTCTTTATAAGAATTAATCTTTCTTTTTTATGTTCATTGTTCCTTAAAAATGGAAAAGAAAAGCAAAGTTTAAAGTTCTTAAAAAAAAATTATCAATTTTAAATGAACTCCAAGATGCGAAGCCACCAACAGAGTTCTGCAGAAGCTTCAACATCAATAAGTCCATGTTGGCGAGTGTTGTGAAGAAATTTTTGTAATTTAAGAAACTGTTTGAAATTTGAATTTAAATTGTTATCGCATAGTACTTTGATGCCTTGTGGCAACCCTTTAATATTATTTATCGATATGTGTTCGATACTAGCGCCCCCTAAGTCGATAGGTTTAAGCATTCGATGTGAAAAGAACGAAGAGGGCAGAGCGCGACGAAGCGTAAGAAAAAAGGAAAATTTAATTTATGAAATTTAGAATTAATTGACTGTTTTACAGGAGATAAAACTCATTTCCCCAGCTCATTTTCCCCACCAAATTGTATTCCCCTGAATAAATTCGCATTTCATTAAGTTGAGCGAGCGTCTGTTTTGGAGGTGTTTGTTTGGCGGCTGGTGCCGTTTTATCGGCAGAGTTCTCCCGAATCGAATCAATAGAGAGGATAAAAAATAATAAAGAAAACTTGTAACAGTTTGCCTCAAAAATAAATGTCAATCCAAGAAAAATCAAGCGAATGAAGCCAATAAAAAATCCTAAAATTGAAGATTCTCAGTGTCTTAAAAATGTAAATTTATCACTGTATTACAAATCACAGGGATGCAAACCGATCGGAAATAAGGACTGGTTTGGTTCAGTGTTTCACACGGTTTTAGAACCACCGGTTCGGTTTATTACATGGTTTTTGAAACCAACTGAACCGCGGTTTCGTTTCGGATCAGTGGTTCAGTCTAAATTTATTATAAATTTAAAGAAAGCCAATTTCCGTTTTTGGAAATAATCCCGATCTTCTCTCAAATCTGCGCGAAAATGAATTCGCAATGAAATTTATGTTCTTGTATGCCGAAAATCTGTCAAATCTCAACCATTAGAGCCCATCCTTAAGTATTTCAACCCGTTATTTTCATGGACTCTTGAAATTACGATTAGCTTAAAAAAATTACAAAAACTTACTTCTAGGATCGCCGAATATGAACCCTCAAAGTCTGTACTTAAGAATAGTGTCCCGAATTTTGCTTAAATCTGTTCGGGAAGTTATTTTTCCAGACTTTCAAAGGTAAGGCAGTTCGAAAAGTTGCCAAAATCGTATTTCTGTTCAATGATCGTCTCTAATTTCGCCGAGTCTCAAGCCTTTGGGCAACGCTTGCCCGCGAAGGTTTTTAAGGTCCAAAAATCGCGAAATTTGCAAAATAACCTTATGAGTATTTATGAAAGCGCTTAGTGCTTATATTACAATGCCGGCGTTGGTAAATGGAAGCTGTAGATTACACGGTCCAAAATATTGCGAAATTTGCAAATTTTTGATTTGAGCCTGGAGCAGAGATGGAAAGTGATAGCGTTTTGACATGTATGGGACAAGTGCTTCCTAAACAAGCAGGTAGATCAAGTTTATTTTCAATTTTCGCCACGCCCCCTCCCGCCCCTGCAAATTGAAAAAAACCTCATATCTCCGACAGTTTTATAGATAGAATGTTCGTTTCTTCTGGACATATTTAGTAATTAGGATTTTTTATCGATCCGGAATTTTAAAAATCGGATAAACGATAGTCGAGTTATAAGAAGAACGAGGTATACAAAGTTTCGGGTGATTTCCAGTGGGCGCAACATCCGAAAAATTTTAACTTTTTCATAGCCGCGTTTTTGCAGGCCAATTACGACAACACGATTTTCGAGCAAGCCCCATTGCATGATTGCAAACAACTGACGCCAAAAACTTTTGATGCTGTAATATATCATACATTTCACTTGTCAAATAGCCAGTCCAGTTGGAATGGACGCGATAAACGGTTCTCGAGATCGAGTGTGTTCAATACGTGTACCAAAACAATTGCGACTGCAAGGTATATCCCCTGCCAAAGCTATGTGGTTTCTCGTCAAAAGTTCGGCGATTTACACAAACAAATTACATTAGGTATCGCTTTTTTATCATCTTTTAAGGGATAAATAAGCCAATATGTGGTATTGCTTTTTTCTCAACGAATCGGTAAATAAAGAGATATATCCCCCAAAATTCGTGTCTCACACTATACTCGATACTTAGTACTCGGAATTTAATACTTAGTATTCGATACTTAATATTCGATTCCCAGAGCCCGATACTAGATTCTAAGTTTTAGATACACAGCACTCGATACTCAGCTCTCGATTCTCAGATCTCCTTACTTAGTTTTTGATACTCAGTACTCGATACTTGCCACTAAGTACTCGATAGTATACTTAGATACTTAGAGTAAGTCTCCATATTGTAAAACGGTACTCCTGAAACTAACTTCGTTCGCTTTGTTACGGACGTTCTGTAAAGAAGTGTTTCTTAGACTGGGGTCGGTCTCAGTCTAGCCAGGATCAGTTACAAACTTAATTTATTAAAGTGCTGGGACATAGGGGCATAGAGATTAAGGATCAAGCAAAAGTTGGTTAGACTGACCCGAAATGTTACTACAACTATACAAAGGAAGCTCCATAAGGGTTTTCGAAAGGAATATGAGAATGGAAGTCCCCGGAAGGTCCATTTACATGACTTGGGAATCGTGGAAATTGTCCGAACCACGGGTAAATCGAAATACTGGACCATGTGCTCGGAAAAGATCTGACAAAGCAAGTCAAACTATGTCTCATATAGTGCAGGTGAATACCTGGCTAACACATTGGAAGATGAGGACTTTGTACTTGATTTAGAAACTTCCACATGGAGGTGAAAACCTGGTCCAGGTACTCTAGAAAGGTCTGCCAAGCAAGCATACTGGGAGAAGGCATACTGGGAGAAGAATACTGACAACTAAGCTAAGGGCTAGCAAAGTCACATGGAAGATAAAAACCTGGATCACGTGCCCTAGAAATGTCTGCAAGTGAAACTATGCCGAATATACTTCAGGCGTCGACCTGGCAAGCATACTTGAAGACGAGACTTTATATTTGCAGTCCATGAGAAGTACAACCACGATCACCCGAGGGAAGGCACAGCACCCAGGTTGAGCCTCACACTTGAAAAATTAAAGCACATGGCCAGACAGGTGGATCAGTTTTTCTATATTCTGGATCTTATTTTACTCATGCTTTCAATGGAAATGCCGCACTGAGAGTTATTTTCACAAGGGTAAAGATTAACTAATCAGAAAACCTACGGCCAGCTTACCACGTTTTCCCTGTGGGCGGGGGTAACACCTGCAGCCGCCGCCGGCTCCTGTTCGTCGTCTCGGCATTGGGCACTTGTGTCAAGTTCACCGCGTGTCTCTCGTTGTATTCGCCTGGGTTCCTTGCTTGCCGGCTGCCGGCTTTGACTTCTCTTCTCTGCCTTGACTTAAAATTCCGCGCACACAAAACTCTCGCCAAAAATGTGGCAGCGATCGTGGCTTCTCGGAAACTCAGAACTGTGTGACCAGAGCAGGTGGGTTAGTGGGATCACTGCGGTGAACTGTAACTGGTTCGTGATGGTGACTGCGCCTGCGACCTAGGTTACTTCTCTTTGTTGATATAAATTGTCAAATTTCATCATGGAAATATTTTCTTTCACCCAACGAGAAGCTTAGAAGTTTGTACATCAGAATGCCCGTGATTTCTTGGGTCTTAGCGAATTATTTTTCATTTGATTTCGCTGCCATTCGCCGTACTTTCGAGTCGTGATCGTTCTTTCAATAATGGCGATAGTTCAAGCCATCAAACACGATTCTTAAAAACACTGGAGTATTTCTGTTGTTATTTCGTGTACTCATCTTGTTTCCGACTTGTACATTACTTTTGTCATGAAAGTCCGTTCTCAATTTGAATCGCTTAGGTGGGACTATTTCGCATTGGACTATGGAACTGTTTCTGTCAAGCTACTCTGCTAAAATACTACTTATATTGAATTATATCCACTATCTGCCTTAGAGTGTTCACCATCAATGAGACCACCTGTAATTCCCAAGTTGGAATTCCGTGCATTGGGAATGTTCAAAGGGCAACTGAAATTTGGTGCTTAAATATTTTAGTTAAATAAAAGTTCTTATAAATTAATTACGATTTATACGTTTTATCCCTTAGTGTATCTCAAATATCTAGGTAAATTGTACTTGTAAGAAGCATTTCGAAAATTTGATATTTATAAAATTCTCTTATAGTTATGTTGTCAGTCACGGTCGCCACATTAAGCACACAAGCAAATCAAATGACTATCTCACTTTAGTTCCAATTAAATAACCATTTCTCTTTGTAAGCTAATCCCCTTCACTTTCCTTACTCTACCTCTGGCCACGCCGTACATGTTACAAAATATGTCTATTTCGAATTGTAGGCTTCGGGCAAACCTCTCAAATAAATTTTTAATTAACCCAAATTTCGAAAACTAATAAAAGGCCAGCAGCACCAACAGCCGACAACAGGGACAGCTGGCATGCAATGAGGCCCAAATAATTTACTAAAAACACAAATACACGCATCCATCCATTGTTTGTTCAACGCACAAACAAACATTACCATTTGAGGCCATTGGGCATCAGCCGAGTACAACATTGTTATTATGCAATTACCAGTGCAGCGGGCAGACAGCAAAAGTTAATGCACGGCGTGTGATTATTAAAATATTTTCGAGACCGGCCGGAGGCTTGGGACAGGGAATGACAATATGCGTGCTCCTCTTCTGTGTACATTTCGTATAACAAATCATGTACACACACAAATGTCACAACAACACCTACCCATGTCCTAAATACATATAGGACGGGGCGACTGTGCGCTCAGCCGGAAGCACACGACGCAGGGCCGGGGCAAACAAATATTTGCACAAGGGCTCTGACTCTGGTTTGAGGGTGGGCGGAAATCGCCGCTAAATGCTAGCAAAGCGCAAAGAACTTTAGCCATTAACCGGGAAGACCACTTAAACCCAACTAACCCAAGCAAATCAGGCAATTCTCCTAACAATTAACTCAAAAACCACACGCGTACATTTCTATTCTATTATGACAGGCGCTTGTCCCTGTTGTTGTTGCTGCGTTATTCTACTTTGAGGCTCATAAACAATTTAAAATGTCATATATTGCGTATACGCAGCGTGGGTGACAGCGCAAATTAAATGAAGCAGCCTGAAACACAACCAAAAACCCAGCTAACCGAGCGGTCTCAAAAGAAACAAGTCATAAACACACACACTCGCACGCTTAAGTTTACGAGCTCTGAGACAGAAAGAATGTTGTTTTTACGGCACCCAAGACGCACAATGGGGTCCTGAGGCCGAAAAGCGAAGTAGAAATGAGCAACAAAGGTGAAAGTGAAAGCGCAACCCACAATATTATAATAATCTTTTAAAATCTCTAAACATTTCCTTAGTCTGAAAATACGTTAAAGAAAAAGATTCCCAAAATTCAAGCGATACTAGACGATTATTTGAATGGTGTTTGAAGGTTTACCAATGAGCGCGTTCAACAATGACGGTTTTTGATTAAATTTTCATGTAACATAATTATAGAAAGTTTTGAATTTTTGATTGCAAATAAAATAAAATAATTTTTATGTCAGTTTTAATGTCCTTTATACTGTTAATTTGCAGTTATTACTGGCTCGAGGTCTTGTTATGCTATAGGCATACCTTTACACAGAGGCACACAACACAACAAAGAAGGCTTCAGGTTGATCGGACGCGTTTCTCATACGATTAATAGGGTGTGTAAGATGCACAGTACGTATCCCTTTCTTGCCGACATTCTCCGATTTCGAAGAGCATTCCTAGAACTTATAGACGAATCCCACTAATCGGACTTAATACTCAAATGGTTTACGTCCCCTTGAGATTCGCTTTATAAAAGTTCGACTGTATTTCATAATCGGCGGTGTCCCAGAAATCTCTTCCAACCATATTCAACCTAAAACCAATTCTCGGTGTTCTAGAAATCTCTTTCAAATATGCCCTTATGAACCACTGAACCGAACCGAAACCGCGGTTCAGGTTGCACCAAAAACCATATAATGAACCGAACCGGCGGTCCAGAAACTGTGTGAACCACTGAACCGAACCAGTACTTATTATCGAGTGGTTTGCATCCCTGGTACAGAGTATAAAAACTCCATTATCCTAAGGCCAGAACTTTTCGGTACTTCAAACCAAGCACGGAACATCGTGAAATGATCCTCGTTTTTGTCCATTCTATAATGTTGTACTGCCAATTCGAAGAACAGTTGGTAGCGTACGCGGCGCAGCTTCTTTTTGAAGAGGCGGCTTTCCAAGCTTTCCTCCTTCGCAACAACCAGTGCCAGGAGACCACGCTGTCTTTCAATATATTTATTATAAACAAAAACATTTCCATTCTCATTATACCCTTGCTGAAGGTATTATAAAATTGCCCGGATGTTTGTAACGCACTGAAGGAAGCATCTCCGACCACTTTAAGAATATTTATTCTTGATCAGCATGACGAGCTGAGTTAATTTAGCCCTGTCCGTGTGTCCGCCCGGCTGTCTGTTTCTATGCTATCTTCGCCGTCAGTTTAAGAGCTATCGTCACCAATCTTTGCACGAAGTCTTTTGGTACATATACGCTGCATTTTGGTCGGACCCGGTCGGATCGGATGACTATAGCATATAGCTGTCATAGGATCACGATTGGTCGAAAAACTAGTTTTAGTGAGAAAACCTTTTTTGTTTTCACTGGGCACGCCTCCCAAATGTCGTATTTCTTAGCTTTCTATGCTTTTCCATGATTCCATTAAGTTTGGTCGAAATCGGATGTCTATAGTATAGCTGTCATATAACAGTAGAGTCTAAAAAGTAGTTAATGTCTTAAATGTCTTAAAACTTGCATTTATTTATTTGGAATGCTTTCACATAATTCTACACATTTTGGTCAAAATCGGATGACTTTAGCATATAGCTCCCATAGGAACGATCGGTCAAAAAAATAGTTTTAGTGAGATAAACTTTTTTTCAATGGATACGTGCTTATCATTGTCATAGTCATATTTTATATGCTTTTATACAATTCTACAAAGTTTTGTCAAAATCGCATGACTATAGCTTATAGCTCCAGGACGTATGATCGGTCAAAAAAGAAGTAGAAAAGTAAGGTCCGTAAAGAAGTCTTAGTTAGAAAAACTTTTTTGTTTTCAATGGAGGCCGAGCCGAAGTTAACCATCCCCTATTTTTGAATCAAAATTATATAATTCAATGGTGTTGTATTGTCGGTGTGTCTGAATGAGAAATATAGAAATAAAATCTAAATATATATAAAACTAAGTGGTGTTACTTACACCACTTATAACTCAAGAACGGCTGGACGGATTTTCATGATCTTTGATTTGTTGGATTTCTACCAGCCCCGCCTAACAGAATTGCTCTTAAAAATTTTTTAAATAAATGGTCCAAAAAATCGGTAAATAGCAGGTGTATTCCAAGCGGTCACAAAAAATCGCACAATATGCGAAACAGGCAGACAGACGGACACGGCTAAGTCGACTCGGCTGTTGAGGCTGATCAAGAATATATATACTTAATAGGGTCGAAGGTGCTCCCTTCTGGCTTTTACATATATATGCACAAACTTATTAAATACATAGATGGGACACGACAATCGCTGAAGCAATTATATCTGAATCTCCAAGTCAGATACGCACATTATTTGCTATCATCATTTCGACATGCTTCCCATCGAATCCACGTGACCTGATCGTGAAGTGAATGATGCATTTAATAAACAACTGGAGCGTGAACTTGAATATGATCGACATGAATTACACCAATCAGTTCAAACCAGAGCTAGTAAATAACAATTGATCGTTTTTCCCTTTGCGGTCTGCTCAATAACAAAACCGAAAAAACTCATGCACTCTTGCTCTCGCTCTGAGGAGAACACTTCGATTCTCTTTGTTTATGTTTTCAGTTGACTATTCTCAGTTGAGTTCTTTTTGTTTTGCTCGTTCAATAACCATTTATTGAGAGCGGTCTGACTGAGCGCTCGCACATTAAGAGTCAGCAGCTGAGCAAAAAAATCAAAAACTCAGTCTGAACGGTCTTTTTTTTCAAGGTCTCTGTACCTGCCAGCGGGCGTCGCATAGCTGGCGGGTGGGCGTGAACGGTCTTAACTTCTTTAATTTGTCTTTTTGGCAATGAAACTAAAAACATAATTTATCAATACTATAATTAAAATGTATCTTATTTTTGATTCATATTTGCAAAATATCAGTAAGTTATGTATTGCTGCTTGGCAAAATTTTTCTTATCGTTTTTTTTGCATATTTTTATAGCTTGGATATTTGAGTATATCGTCCTAAAAGGAAATCCAAATTCTTTAAAAGATACAGCCCTTTTAATGTCCCAAAGTGATCTGATTTGCCTAGCAACTGTGAGTCACAAGCCCACACAGACACCTCGCTTTCACATACACACACACAAACGCAAATGACTTTTAAATTTTCACTCACAGCCATTCGGTCAGCGAGTGAACAGAGCAAAAGGGAATTAAAATTATTGGTTGTTCGCTGAGCAAAGAGCGAAATGTTCAAGAGCCGATGAGAACGGCTCATCTCTGACTCTTTGCTCAAAGGTCCGCAAATAACTCTTATTTTGAGACAACGAAAAGCGCTCAATTGTTATTTGCTAGCTCTGGTTCAAACGAATGTACCCCTGTTGAACCCTCAACAGAGGGAGTTCTTTGATGCATTAATGAAGGCAATGGATGATGGAAATTGGGACTAATTTTTTTTTGGATGCCCCCAATGAAACTGGGAAGACATTTCTTATGTTATTCATTTTGGCCACTTCGTGCGCGATCCGACATTGCGGTAGCAGTTGCTTCTTCTGGAATAGCGGCCACATTGTTGAAGGGATGTCGTAAAGCTCATTGGGCGTTAAAATTGCCGTTATACCTTTAAACTATTGAACAACCGACATGCAAAATTGCAAAGCACTCTTCAATGTAAAAAGTAATAGCATAGGCAAAAATCATCATTTGCGCCGAATGCACAATGGCGCACAAAAGCGCATTGGAAGCAATTCACCGAACATTAAAAGATCTGCGCTATGATTTGAGATGTTTTGGAGGCGCAATCATTTTACTATCTGGCGATATCCGCCAAACACTGCCAGTCATTCCAAGATCGACTCCAGCAGATCAAATAAACGCTTGCCTCAAATCATCCAATCTGTGGAGCTATGTGAAGAAACTTCAGCTGTCAGCTAACAAAAGAGTTGCATTGCCGAACAAACCATTGCTCACTATTTCTCCAAGGAATTGCTGAATATCGGTAATGGTCGTGTCTCTGTCGGTGAATCGGATTGATTTCATTTCCTCCGAATTTTTGCAATTTCGTCTTATCGAAAGACGAACTCATTAAAAAAGTATTCCCGAACATCATGGCTTAAACTTTGTAGTTCAGAATCAGATCATTGGTACTCTGCATTCATTCAAATCTATCGACTGTGTAACAAACGAGGACGATGTTACCAACTATGCAACAGAATTTTTAAACGCTTTGGATGTGCCGCACAATTTGCATTTAAACGTTGGCTTGGAAGTCATCTTGCTTCGAAATCTAAACCAACCAAAACTATGCAATGGAACGAAATTAAGAAAATTGATAACCAATTTGATTCACGCGGCGATAATCAAAGGAAAATTCAAGAAGATGCAGTTCTCATTCCAAGGTTTTTGATGATCTCAGCCGATGTGAATTCAGTTTTTAATTCGCCTTGCATTCGCCATGACGATTAACAAATCACAAGACCAGTCCGTAAATTTTTGTGGCCAGAATTTGGAAAATGCATGTTTTTCTCATGGTCAATTGTACGTGTCATGTTCACATGTCGGCAAACCCTCTGTTTTATTTATTTTTGTTCCTGATAACAAAACTAAAAATGTTGAATATCACAAGGTTCTTCAATGTCTTCTTTAGTCGTCTAGACCAGTATAGGGCCTTACGTTAACTCACTACAGTTATTTATTGTTAGGCGATACGAAGTTCGCCGGGCCGTCTATTAAATAAATATAATAAAAAAAAATATCTTCTCTAGCTTTCCCGCTTAAATTTGTCTCCTGATAAAAACGAAAAACTCACAAGAACCAAGAGAAGGAGGAAGTAAACATTTCTTATTTGTTTTCAAAAAAAATTGTATATAAGATTGAAATCTTGTCAGTCAAAGGAATTATGAATTTTGCTTTCAGATGAGTGCAAATACCTCACTGTGCGGCATATGAATGACATGTGTGTGTGTGTGTGGGTTCATAAATGTATGGGTGTTTTTGTGTGTTGGTATCAGTGGCCAAGTAATTAAGCAAAGTACTATTTCGTCCCATTAAGTAATTTCACTTCATTCATTGACTAACTGTGTGGCCCTCTCTGACTTACCAACCAACATTTTGTCCTGTGGCCACCCTCCCTCCTGCTTTCCTCTGGCTGGCCTTGTTCAGGCTGTTAATTTATGGTAGGGCCAAATGGACTTGCCGGGCTTGCGTATGTGTAATGTGTGAGCTCATTTAGGTGTACGTAAAAAATGAATTCAATGCGCAGCCGAAAAGTATGCTACAGTTTATGGTCGATTAAGTCTGTAAGAGAATTTAATGCAATTAATGCAAGAAGTTGTGACTTTTGGGTGAAGCGGAGAGAGCGGGGGAAACCAAAAAACGGTAACAGAAACAGAAACTGAGTTTGTCTACTCTCAGCAGGTTTCACACACACACAATTGGCCAAATGCCCAGAACCGACACCAAAGTGAGAGAAAAGGACTAAAATGGAAACCAGTGCCACAACTGGCACTCACACACACACACACAAACAAACAATGTAAATGTGAAAACAACAGACTTGCTGACAGTTCCAGTTCTGGTGGTGGTGGCTCTTTTCCTCTCGTGTGGTTGCCAGATTAGCCAAGCAGTTCATGTTGATCAGTGTTTTGATTTTTGCCTACAAATTGCCAACAAGTGCAACTGCTGCAAACGGAGAAGAACAATCGAGAACATAAATTAAATTCGTGCTGGTCAAGGAGGTTGGCAAAGTGCTGCAAGTGCAAAAATTAATTTTATGAAATTTATGTACGTAACTTGGCTGAAGTCAGCACAAAAATAAAGAAAATCAAATCAAATTATATATACGAGACAAAAACAATTTGAAATGGAAATACTGGCCATGTGTGACTGATGAATAATATGGCAAAACTTGCTCTGGCCAACAATACACATACATTTAAAATGTTTTTCAATAAAAACTTTTTCTTAGTGCAATTGTTGTGTTTTTCTATGCTTCTTCTTATGCCGTTGGCTCCGGCGCGACATCCATGTGGCATCTAACAAGATGCTCAAGAGTGCACACAGTTGTCTTCTCCTTCATCTCTCTTTCGCTCTCGGGCTCTGCTCAATTGTTTTGCACTCGAGGGGCAATTTATCACAAAAGACGCGACTGCTTACAATGCATTTCCGTTCTAGTCTGAGTGCCACACACGAGTGCATAATCCTTTTTAACAATACAACACGACACGAAAGTCTCCAAGAGGAAAGCATTTTCGTGTCTTGCCAAATCAGACTAGCATCAATTGAAATTAACATTTAATTAGCCGTATAAATATCAACGCAATCTCGGACAAAGTCCATGCTGAGACCATTAAATACCATTTTACGCCCTTGGAACATAAATATTTTTATGACAAGATGTGGCACAGCAGGGACATAAAATAGCAAATTAAATTGCCTAGACACAAACAATAGCCAATAAAAGGCAGTAAAGTGTCAAAAGCGGACATTTAAAGCTTGACAATGCACGGCGAAGCGATAAGTAATTAAAATTAAAAGGACTCCCAGCTCCGCTCAATTGGAAAACTCGTAAAAAACTAAGAAACAGGGTAAAGCACCGCAAAGTGGTAAACAATGAAGTTGTCGAACAAACTAACTTTGGTGTATTTAATTTGAGAACAAATCGTAATCAATTAACTGGCAACATTAGAAAGACAACACACGAGAGTTTGAACTAATCTATAACCGCACTTAACTTTCAAAAAGTTTATATACAGCTGAAGATGCTATCAACTATATATATATATAAATCTCTTAGCCCGATTGACTAACTGACTGATTCTCTACCCACAGCCCAGACCGCTTATCTTAAGCTCAGACCTCAGTGTCAAAAACTCAGCTGAGCAACTCAGTTCAGCATTTACACATGCCTGAGAAGCTCTGTTGAGTCAGTTACAAATCCATTGGTTCATTGAGCGCACTGCTGTGCGGTCTGCTCAATTTGAATCGTTTCTATTAGACCCGATAGCTCAGCTGAGTAGGCCAGACGCCCGTGTAAAGAGGGTTGACAAATACTCAAGCTGAAAACTCAGCTGAGAGATCGGATCGTGTAAATTGGGCTTAAGATATCAAAAAATTTACATAAAGCAAAAATTATGAAAATAATTTTAAAAAGTGAATGAAAATGCCCGGAAAAAATTGTATGGGATAATGTTATTTTTATCCGATAAACTTGAAAGTCAGTTTGTGGGAGTAGCAAGCGAAAGAATTTTACATGTGACTTCATCTTCTTCTTTGGTCATTAAAACCGACTTACGGTCTCGGCCGCTGCGACTAATCTACCAGGAGGGCACACCCAGCTTCAAAATATCTTTCTTCACATGGTCGAAATATCTCAGCTTCGGTCGACCCGGCTTGGGCGTGTTCCTTAACACGTTCGCTTTCCGATTTTACAGGAGCTTTATCATCCATACGGGAGAAATGTCCTATACAGCACAGCCGCTGTTGTTTTAGGCGCTTGACAGCTTAGTGCCCACAGAGCTCGTACAGTTCGTAATTCATTTGGATGCGAAATTCGTCGCCAACATTTAGAGGTTCAAATCCCCCCAAAAATTCTCAAACACGCCGATTGCCTCCGCCATTGGCGGTGTTTGTTGTGCATCCTTCCCCACGCAATAGAAGAAATGATAAGCGACTTGTAAAGCGCAATTGGGGGGGGTTTTGTCGCAGTGTGAATATCTGGTCAGTGGATTTGCCAGGTCTAAAGCCACACTGATAAGGTTCAATCAGTACGCTCATTCTCGGCTTAAGACGTTCACATAGAATGCATGGTAGAACCTTATATGTAATGGGAAGGAGACTGATCCCGCGGTAATTGGTGCAAGCCGCAGGGTCTCCCTTTTTAAATATCGGACAGAGTACGCTTAGATTCCAATCTTCAGGCATGCTTTGCACCTTCTTTAGACCTTTCTTGCTCATTTTTCTTCCTTCTGAAAAGGCGCTTCTCTTCTCTCCTTTTCTCCCGGTATCGCTCCTTAACAGCCCACGTTGCTCCAGACGGCTGAGTTTTCCTGTACGTCTTTCTCTGCAGTAGCGTGGCGGCACTCATCATCGTACCATGTCTGTTTTCGGGAGAATCTCCTTGGCAGCCGAACTCATAGAGTGTGATATATGCTTCCACTGTTCGCCTACACCAGAAGGGCCAGGTGGGGATTCCCTCAGCAGCTGCGTGAGTTTTGCTGAGTAAGCTTCGGATGTCCGTTGTGATTGCAGCTTCTCAACGTTCAGCTTTCGGCTTTTTTTTTTGGTATGCGAACCATGGTTGGGTGATCTTCGTTCTATGGAACACCTACGGACTAAAACCCAACCAGCCGCCTTCTGACCAGTTATTCTCCCGCCGGGACTGCCAATTGAGGTATTACTACGGCGGGCAGGTAGTGACATTTCGTCATTTCACCTATTTTTGCTGTCCTCCAGCCTGTTCGTTAATCCTAACTTTTTTCATTATGGTTGAGATGTGCGATGCAGCCTCTATCACATCCTGCGAGTTTATCATACTTTTGATCAGGCCTCTCGGTGTAATAGGGTCTCTCCCGCTAGTCTTCTTAGGACGCGCCTCTTCTCTCCAAACCTCTGACACTCGAATACCACATGTTTTGCAGACTCTACCCGGTCATTGCAATAGAAGCACCTGGGTGTATCGACGTGCTTAAATCGGTGTAGGTACTCCCTAAAATATCCATGGTTTGTGAGCCTCTGGGTCAGGTGATAGTTTACTTCCCCGTGGCTTCGATTAAGCCATTCCTCTATACTGGGAATTAGTTGGTGGGTCCATCTTCCTGTATCCGACATGTCCCATCTTTCTTGCCATGCTCGGAGACTCGTGTTATGCGCCTCTTGCGCGGATATTTCTGTCCTTCGTGCCTTAATAGCGATAGCCTCCGGGTCGAGTGGCATGCTGTTTGCTATTACCGTCGGATACCGTTCGGAAGCCGCTTATGAGCCGAATTGAAATACGCCGGTGTGCCTTCCTGGCTTTCGAGCGAGTACTGGAGCGTGCGGCATGTGCCACACTGAGCCGTGTGCGTACTTAGGCTGCAACAAGGTAGTGATCCGAGTCAATATTGGCTCCTTGGAGCGCACGTACGTCTAGAACACTCGATAAGTGCCGTCCGTCTATCACAACGTGATCAATCTGCTTTCGTGTTGATTGACGATCAGGGGACTTCCAGGTCGCCTTGTGGTCTTCGCGGTGTTTAGATCTCGTGCTACTAATGACCATGTTCCGGCCCGAAGCGAAGCCTATTAGCCTCTCTCCATTTTCGGAGGTTTTTTCGTGCAGGCTTAATCGGCCGATAGTCGGGCGAAAAACTTCTTCTCTCCCGATTTGTGCGTTAAAGTCGCCTAGCACGATCTTGATGTCGTGATCGGGGCAGCGCTCATATAGGTCTTCTAGGCGCTCATAGAAATCGTCTTTTTCCGAATCGTTCTTGTCTTCTGTCGGGGCATGCGCACAAATAAGTAAAATGGCCAAAGCCGAGCCTCTCTCAATCTCTTGGCTTGTGCGCTTCTAATTTTCGCACAAGAGAAAGGGACCTACGGTTTTCATGGCTAATTACTACAAAACTGGCGCCAAGAGCAGAGAGGGGTGACTGGGTGTAAAGTTTATTCAAAGAAAAAACTTTTCATTAGACGTTCCGAGGCGAAATCGAACCCACGACCTCTTGCACAGCGGTCGCGCAAACTAGCCACTGAGCCACCCGGCCACCCGGCACATATAAGACTAATAGTAAAATATTTTGCCTTAAGTCTGAGTGCGGCAAGTCGCTTGTCAACTGGTGTAAAGCTGATGACAGAGCGACGCAGTCTTTCCTTGACAGAAAAACCGATGCCAAAATCTTTGAAGCATGTCCACTGCAGTAGATCTCCCTGTCCAATATATTGCATTTCCTGAAGTACGGTAGAGTCCGATGAATACTTCTCGAGTACAATCACTAGGTTTGAGTTCGCCCCCTCTCCATTGAGGGTACGAATATTCCAGGTTCATATCCTCAAATCGTGATCCTTAAAATGTTTGCGTGGGTCGTCGACAGAGGGGGTTCGTATTCGAGGCATTGTTGTCGCTGTTTTCATTGCCGGATATATTAGACGATAATCGGGTGCCAAGCCTAAAGTACCGCCACCTATTTTTTCCAGGGTGGGATCACCGCTCACGTTAGCCAGTAGCTTTGCGGGTGAATCGCTCTGTTACCAGGGGTTACCACGGGGAGGTGTGATTAGACTTGATCAGAAACTTTATCTCACTACATACGCCCCCATGACCACAGGAGAGTTGCTGTCTTCCATAGTTTTACTTTGATGTGCGTTGTATTTTACAAAATGTGCAAGTATGTCACAATGACGCCAAGTGTATATAGCTGGCACACGCTGCGTGCGTGTAAGTGTTTGAATTTTACCATTTCCTTGGCTGCGGCGGCAATATTTTTGCGAGTTGATGGAGAAAATTGCGATGGGTTCAAAAGTCTGGGGTCACAACGTTAGTGAATGGAAAGTCTATTTCGGTTCACTCACTGATATTGATTGTTTACTTTCATTAATTATAATATTTGGCTTGATATAGCCTAAAGCGCTTAAGCCGAGCTCCTCTCAATATCTTGGCTTGTGTGCTTCTCTACAGCTTAAAGCCGAATCTGATCGTCAAAGTTTGAGAAGTTTTTCCTTGGCTTGTTAATTCAAAGCTGGCACCAACAGCTGGTGAAGGTGACCGGGCTTGTAAGTTTTTCAAAGAAAAATCTTTTCATTAGATGTCCCGAGGCGGGAGCGAATCGATATTGTGCTAAGAAACTATAGACAGACGGATAGATATAGCTCAATCGACAGATCGGCGCCCTAACGCCTAAGCAAAAACGAGCAGCTGTTCAGTACTTTATATCAGGACTGGCCAAGCAAAGAGGACAGAGAACAATGTCTGCCCCCCTCGGACATTCAGTGATGATTGACTTCGGCAAGCATTCGGTATGTGTCGGCGTGTGACTTCGGGCCCCAGGGGCAATGGCTGGCCAGGCCTGCTTTAGATTCAGTGAATAACTCATTTAACTTCTCTCTTGACTGAACTTTGTTTACAAGTTTCTGGCCTCAATAAGTGTAGTGTATAAAAAATGTGTTTAAAAAACTCCAAGCCCTGCACCACAAAGTAGTAAACGATGAAGTTGGCGTAGGACCGACCTGCTGCTAAATAAAACATAAAAAGTATGTGACAAAATGACACACACGCACTTCCCAGAGCCGTGCTGAAGGAGTAGAAGATGACGGCAGTCCACTAAAAATGTCAAGAAAATAAAAATAATAGAAGTAACAGTAAAGCGGCAACAACAAAATGTGACACAAAAATTCATATAAAAATTGTACCAAACGAGCAGAGCAGCGTCACGAAAGGCGCGCGAATTCCCCTAAAATCGTGGTAAAACGACAGTAGAAGGTAGGTGGGGGAGGTGCGGGAGCTCCCCTAAGGCAAGCCTTTAACAGCACAACCAGCAGGGGAGAGAAAGAGAGTCTCTCTAACTAGGCGAAAGCCCCACAGAACGACGTCGTTGACAAAGGAGCAGACAGAAAAAGGTAACGCTAAAAATGCCAAAATGTGGAGACATGTGCAGTCTGTGTGCTGAGTGTGAGCAGGGGAGGGTGATGGCTTTTATGTGCTGTGCAGCCATTTGTAGTTTGGTAGTTACCGAATATTCCTTGCCCCCTTATCGCTTTGCGCCCTGTCTATATATAAGCAAAAACCATAAAATATGATTTTATGATCTGAGCTTCGGTTGCCAACTTGCTTTTAGGCCAACTGTCTCTAATTTATGATTTAAAGATTTCGAAATCTGTTGCAATAAATCTGATTTGTGTTCTCTACTTCTCTCGTTGCAGGTACGTACCGTCGAATGACTCAGAAATGAAGATCCTGGCTTAAGTCAAGTAAGCTTTTACGTAAATTTCTTTGGTGCAGCTGCAGCAGCGCCAGCAGCTGGCCCAACAACAAAAATGCAGGCATTTATTTTTACATTTGCCTTGCTACGTGAGCGCATTTTCGACTGGGTGTTAACAGAAACTGGAGAGCACTCGTCCTTCCTACTTCTTATTCTCCTTCGCAATCCTCAAGTGGTGGTGCTGCTGGTGCTGCTGCTGCTGGTGCACTTACTCGGGATTTTCTATTTCATTGTTGTTTTTGTTGTTTACTGTTTTCATTTGATGCTTCTGCTCTTGCCTTTTGCAAATATTTGCATCGGTGTTTGGCACAGTGCTTCTCAATTTGTACAGAAATGGAACAGCATTAGTATTTTGCTAGATATTTTCATTACAAATATTGCTTTAAAGTTGATCAACATATGAATTCCTTAATCCTTAGAAACGATGGGTTGGGTAGTAATATTTTGTTAAATGTTGCTGTAGTTAAATTGGCCGAAAATAAGAATTTGGTTTTTTTATAAACTGCCTTAAGGTTAGACATATTCCAACACAATGGAGAGCAACGAATGAGGTGTTGACGTCTTAAGCTGAAAAAGCCTCACATGCTAGACATTACCTTCTCAAAGCTTCTGAAAGGGTTGATTGACTTCCACCTTAGCTTAGACCTTCTCAATTGTTTGTTAAAGCCTACACGGATCTGCGACGTTTGTAATTTAGCTTACTTTTGTCAACGTGGAAAGTAAAAAGCCGAAAATTTAAGTTTTTGGTATTTTTCAATTAAAAAATGTTGATCTTATCTGAGAATAGGCCTTAAGCCCTGTAACCCCCCAAAAATTTTTTTTTTTAAACGAATTTTTTTCATGTGTATTTGTTAAAGAAAGAACAAGAGCTCTTGTACGTTACGCATGCCAAAAGCATTCCCAAATGAGGAGGGTTTTAAGTTTTTGGTGTGTTTTTTCTCCCAGGAAAAGAAAAAAGAAAGGAATGTTTTTTTAAAATAATATTTTTATTAATATTAAAAAAGGGAAAGGGATGGTTGTAGGGTGAGGGGGGGGTGGGGGTAGTTCAATAATCAACCAGAAAATTCAACAGAGAACACATTTGATAACTTTCTCCAAACAGTCTTTACACTTTCAGTTGCTGTCAACACCAACAATTCAGCAATTCCTGCAAATCTTATTAAACCCAGTTGGCGAATAAATTGATGAGAATTCCAAGTGCACAAATATTGCACGAACTTTCAACTAGCTTTTAAGCTAGAATTCCAAGAGCAATTTCTCAGTAATTAAAGTAGTGGCCATAAACAACAGAGATACATTGAACAACCTTCAATGCCAATGCAAATACCTTCATAAACCCTAAAAAGACGGAGCTTAAAGCTAGTTGAAAGTTCGTGTAAATTGTGCACTTGGAATTCTCTTCTCTTGGGAACCACATTTCAAGTTTATGCTATGAAATTCTCAATTTCTTTAAACAAAATGATCTGAACACATATCTGTGAATTGTATGATAAACGTAGTAATATTTACATCCTTGTTCTCAGTTCCACTTACTTTTCAAAAGTAATTCCGCATCAATAACGAAACGTTTTTAGTTATAAGTGGTATTATGATTTCATTTTGATTTGCTTTCGCTTGCAAAATAATTGGCGGCAATTTAAACAAAGGCGCGAAACCAAAAATTTTCGAATTAAATTGTGAAAATTTTACTATTTTCACCATTGTCTTAGCGTTAAATATGAAATTCGAATATCTAAAGAGTGAACACTTCAAACTTAATATTGGAAATAGTTAAATTTAATATTGGAAGAAGCTAACAGTTTTCTTATTTAAAAAATTTTACCAGCATATCTAAACTCAATTTATTTTGATATGAATCCAAGAGCAGAAGAATTATGTTAGATTTGGTTCTGAAAAGCTAAGAATTATATAAATTGTGGGGGACTCCAACTCTGGACCTTTGCACTTGAACACGATTGGCATGCCGACTTAACCAGTTGCATTATCGCTCTTGATCGTTATCACACGTCTCAATTCTACTTATATTTAATTGCCTTAAAGTATACCACAATATATTTCTGACATGTTGTCGCTTGTACGGCAGCTTGTAATTCTCAAGTTGGAACTCCATGCCATGGGAATATAAAAGGGGTAGCTTAATTTCGCCGTTCAAATATGTTTTTAGTCAATTCAACATGATTTTTAATTAATTTTAACAACAAATATGATTGTTATAGGATTTTCCTATGGTGTATGATTCGTTCTTGTCTGTACATAATTTGAGTACTAAGCATTCTAAAACCAAAAGACCAGGTTAATATAAATAAAAGAATTTTCTTGAATCAAGAACAATTTGTACATGCCGCCTAGGTTATGACAATACTGAGCCGTGATTAGTGCCATGGATGTCCATTTGAAAAATACATGGATACAGCATAAAGGAAGTATTTTACAGATACTGAAAATCCATAAAATAGCAAAAAGATACCAAAGAGGATACAAAATTGTAATATTGCAAGACAAACTTTACTCTCGATCCAGTGGAATATCAAGCCATGCATAAGTGTAATTCATGCCATGGTTATGAAAATTCTGAACCGCAATAAAAAAAACAATGGATGAACAGTGGTAAAGAACCAAGATCATAAAGCCTTCCTTATCAAACCGTTCTCCATTAATGACAAATCAGTAAATCGCGAAAATATAGCAAATTTGAACGCATTAAAATGCAGCCCAGCACTTGGTGAATTTTCGAGAGCTACTGATTTGTCAGTCACAGAAAACGGCTTGACACATTCTTCAAGATCTTTTCTATACTCTTTACCTACGAGGTCCGGCCCAGAAATGGCCGACCTAGCACAGTAGTGTTGGAAAATGTTCACAAAAAATATTAAAAAGGGGAAGTACCGACGATTAAAAGCTTAAGTTTGAAGTTTGGTGCCTTTACCTTGCACAGTTTTTTTTTTTGGTCGATTTTTAAAAGAGAACGCTTGTAATTGATTTGCAAACATGGACAAAATTGGTCATCGTTATGTGATACAATACTTTCATATAAAAGGTCTTAGTCCAACCAATATTAAAAAGGAGCTGGATTCTACCTTACGTAATTCTGCTCCCTCGTTTACAACAATAAAATATTGGGTGGCTGAGTTTAAACGAGGTCGTTTGAGCTGGGAAGATGAACATCGTAATGGGCGTCCAAATGAGGTGACCATTTCAGAAATGGTGGCCAAAATTAAAAAATGTGTATTGAGTGACCGGCGATTGAAAGTTCGTGAGTTAGCTGAATGTGTAGGCATTTCAAAAAGTGCTGTACATCGCATATTGACCGAAAAATTGGACATGAAAAAGTTATGCGCAAGATGGGTGCCGCGTTTGCTGTTCCATCATGACAATGCGTCGGTTCACACCTCTGCAATGGCTATAATTAATGAATTAAAATTTGAATGGCTACCTCACGCCCCTTATTCGCCAGACTCAGCTCCCTCTGATTATTTCTTATTTCCAAACTTGAAAAAATGGCTCGGAGAAAAAAGACTTGGCAACAATGAAGAGATGGAGTCCGAGGTTAATGCCTTCACTTATTATTATAAAAAAGGTATCGAAGCTATTGAACAACCCTGGAAAAGTGTATCCTATGTTGAAAAAAAAATAAAAAATTATAAATTTTTATGTTTTAGTAGTTAGGTCGGCTATTTCTGGGACCGCCCTCGTATTTGGTTGTACAATTCATTATAAGAAATACAAAATTAAAAATTTGTGAATGAGAGTTCAGTTCAAAAAGTTCTCGGGATCCAAAGTAGGCTCTTTCACAAAAAGATGTGTCGATGGTACCCACGTTTCCGGGAGTTACAATTATCAGAATGCCAAACGGTAGATGGGAAGTTGGTTAGTATGAATGCCTATATCGTCCGTAGCAGAATAGTGAAAATAAAATTGAATTAAAAAAATGGGGGCCTTTAAAAAACGAAAAATAAATTTTTGACCATTTTTTGCAGTCCAGTGTACACAAAAAAATAGTTTAAAAAACTTTTTTATCAAAAATTGAGATAGGGACGATAGCTACGTTAATTCTGCGTCCATAAAGCACTACATCATCAAAATCGGTTCGGCAGAACTTGAGAAATCGTGGGCACCATTTTGAAAAACTTGGTTTCGAGAAAATCGCGTTTTAAGTTTGCAGTTGCTCGCAAATTTGGGTCTCCATGGGTCACTAAAATGGCTATAACTATTTCTATAAAGTATTTCGAATTTTGAAAAATCCTTTTGGGATAATATAACAAAAATTTTCAAGACTAGAAGAGGGCCTTAATGAAAATCGGGCAGAAAGTAAGTCTTCACTTAAGACCATGTTGTACCAAACATTTGCCATATCTGACTAGTTTTTGAAGCTCCCCACTTGGATTTTTTTGTGGAAAATTGTACGAAACCCCCACTCTCTGTTGGGTCTTGGACATTGTCAGGAATGAAATTGGATCACCCAAAAACCTATTAAACGATATCCCATTTGATTTTTTTATATTTTATCCCCATCCCCTCCATAGGTCGGTTCCCTCCCCACCGATTGAAAATAAGCTTTGACAGAAATTCAATCAAAGCACCCAAAATCCAAAAAAACGGCCCCTTTAGTTTTCGCCTCCTCGAAATGAATCCCCCCCGCAAAAGCACCCAAAACCAAAACCGGTTTAGTCTTTCCGCCGCATTAACATCCACCCCCTTCCAAAATGGAATAATATTGCCAGAAATGAAATCAAAGCACCCAATGCTTGTGCAAAGACAATGCCCGATGCGCTCGAGTCGGAAATGCCAACGCTTTCGTCTCCGAAAACTGCTAACGTCTCGATAGCCGCATGGTTTTTTCCGGACTAAACTTAAGAGAGCGAATTCATCTCTAGGTATTTAATCCTCTTTGCCTAGAGCTATGCGAAAAGTTATTTCATACACGCGATGTGTATAAATTAAGAAGAAAGTAAGAAAGAATGTGCAAGTGAAAAAAAATCGATTTTGAAATCAATACAGGATGTAAATCAACATCATCAAAAATAACAAAGTAAGCTGTGCAAACAAAAACCCTCCCCAAAATTTGCCGCCGGCAATCGGAGAGAGGAGAGTGTGACAACCTTTCACATGGAATGCAAGCAACAGACTGAAATAATTTGGACTAAATTGAGAGCACATTGTATCATGGAACTGAGCAATCGGTTTCAGTTGCTCAAACGAATTCGAGTTTTTTTGTACCTGATCTAGTAACCGTAGGAATATTTTTCACCTTCTGTACAACGTTATTCAAATTGGATGCAAAATGTTAACGTATACAATAGTTTTTTAATAGATTTTACTACCTAATAAAGTTTTTATTTAATTTGTTTATGAAAAGATTTAAAGACTGGACTTGAATCATTTTTGGTTAAATCAATACCAGAGTTAAATCGTTTTGTGACTTAAATCAGACAACATATCATTCATATCATTGTTTAAGGCAAAATGTTAGCAAATTTTACATGTAAATCAAAATGATTTCATTCTCTTGATTTAAATCAATGACTAAAATCTTTTAGATTTAAATCAAATGAAATCAAGAACTTAAGCAATAAAAAAGCCCCAGGCGAGGATGGCCTTGACAATAGGGTTATCAAAGCCCTCCCAGTAAAAGCGGTGCTCTTCCTGGTCTTAATTTTCAACGCGGCACTGCGACTGGGTCACTTTCCTAAGGTGTGGAAAAAGGCTCAAATCGTTATGATCCATAAAGCTGGCAAAAGCCCGTCGGAGGTCGAGTCATACCGTCCAATCAGTCTCCTATCCACAATATCGAAAATTTTCGAGTGGTACCTACTAGCCCGAATTATGGCAATCGATGGGGTGTGTGGCAGGATACCTCCCTTTCAGTTCGGGTTTAGAAAGTCACATGGGACCCCTGAGCAGCTGAATAGGGTGACTAACTTTATTCTTGACGGATTTCAGGAGTTTACCTTGACATTAAACAGGCTTTTGATAGAGTGTGGCATGATGGATTGCTCTACAAGGTTAAAGACATCCTTCCGCCTCAGCTTTACTCTCTTGTGAAAAGCTTCCTCACGGACCGAACCTTTTCAGTAATCTTGGAAGGAGCTGTTTCCAGTGTGAGGTTAATACGCGCTGGTGTGCCACAAGGAAGTGTCCTCGGACCAACCCTATACTCTCTATACACTTATGACATGCCTGCAGGAGGAACAATACCCATTGAAGACCCCCAAGACTTACTCATTGCAACATTTGCTGACGATACTGCTTTTATAACGAGAGACCCATGCATCTACATATAATGCCACCGATGTCGTTCAGCAATATTTGTATCACTTCAGCAGATGGGCTAAGCGATGGAACATTTGGCTAAACCTGGATAAATGTGCCAGTGTAACATATACACTTCGTCGCGATGAGTGCCCTGGCGTCTTTCTCAATGAGCAGCTATTACGGCACTTGCCTGGACATAAATACTTGGGAGTATATCTGGACAAGCGCCTTACATTCGGAACCTATATCAACGCGCTTGTAAGATCACTTTACGGCAGAATAGAGAAACTGGGATGGCTGCTATCCAGTAGGAATAAGCTCTCACTCCGTAACAAAGTGCATATTTACATAGGCAATTAAAGCACCAGCTTGGAGATATGGGATCCAAGTGTATGGAATAGCTGCAAAATCGTATCTGACAAAGATTCGTGTCCTCCAGTCCAGGTGTATGCGCAAACTATCGGGAGAGCCCTGGTATATGTGCACAAGACATTTGGAGAGCGATCTCAACGTGCCGTAGATTGGAGACGTCATAAATTCACAGGCAGGCAAATACGTGGAGAGGTTGAGAAGTCACCCCAACACTCTTGCCAGAAGACTGTTGCGTAGACGTAGAAAAGCCGGAAGCAGAGTGAGACGACGCCTCAAGAAGATTTTCCCTAGAGAACTTCCAAGCAAATACAGCAACCCCCACACACTAGACAGAACCAATACACTAATTTTACACATATTCTATGTCATCACAATCAACCCTCCCATAATCAGACTTGGGTAGATTTTCCAAATTTAAGTCACTTTGTTTAGATTTTTTTATGTGTTACTTTAGAAATGAGTTTGACGCTCATCGCTGTGAACTAAACCTTAGGCCCAACAAACTTGACCTCCCAATTTCTACAAAATGGACGAATTTTGTGGAAGAATAGTATGCAGTCATTGTTGAAGTTTTTATACAGATCTTTGAAAATGAGTTTGAACAGTTTTCTGCGAATTTTCCATATCTCCCGACAGAATTTTTCAGAACCGGATCTTAGTACTCGCTTTCAGCATTCTATTTTTTATGGTTTTGGCAGTGCGTGAGTCCCATTTTTAGAAAATGACTTCGACTTTCAATCCGTTAAGTATTATTCTAACTTTTCTAATAAGATATCCGGCTTGTCTGCACTCGTAAGTTTCCGCCGCTTTCCAAGCACTATGCAGTGCCATGCTTGTCTTTTGCCCAGTGGCTGTTGGCCAAGCAAAGCTCTTATCGCAGAAGCTATTTTAAGTTGTGCTCGTTGACCCATTTTACAGTAGCAACTTTATTTCCACAGCGGCCGCTGCAACCACAGTGCGTATGAGTAATGTGTCGTCTGTCTTCATTCATTGGAATTCATTGGCATTGTATGCGCACCCTCTCCCAGCGCCCATAATGCCAATCAAAAGTCAATGCTATAAGCTTTCAATTGTTTGTTGCCACATTCATACACACACACGCACACACACACGTACATGAGTCATTTGTATGCGTTTTTACAATACTCTCTGGGCTGGCAAATTTTTTTTTTTTTTTTTTGTATTTCACTTTACTGATTTTCCCAATCATTTTCACGAATACTCCACGCGAGAACAAAGCCATCGCCAACGACTCAGTGCAAACAAATGCGCATAAAAATCCATTATTTTAGCAAACATAACACGCACACACACACACACCCACACAGGCACATGCTGATTGTGGGTAAGGAGAGGGGGTAGAATGCAACAGCGAGCAGAGGGCACAAAATAAATATAAAAGCGTTGAAACGAAAACATTTTGGTACGATATAAAAATTGCAAAAACGGAACGGAATGGAGTGGAGGAGGAGGAGGAGGAGCAGTGCAAATGGAAAGGGAGGAGGTTCTGTGCTGGCGTTTATTGGCAACAGTGTTGCTATTTGTGTAAACGACTCGTAAAATTTTATGTTCAAGCAGATGTCCTTGGTGTTGTTGTTGCAGCAGGGGTCAGCGATAGGCGGCATGAAGTTGCACGACAACTTTGTTGCATACATTTAGGCACTTCGCTCAAGAGTAAGTCGCAGAAAGTAACAGAATTAGGGTAACTGCAACAACACATGTTTGATGTCTTATTTTATTCATTTCAATTTCAATTTTCACCCGGAGTACCTGTAAATATATGGCATATTGATTACATTTCGCTTTGCCTGACAACTTGTCAATGTCAACAATGCGATAGACTTTCCACATGGAAAACGCTTGAGTTGCGCATTTCACTCGTGTCATTTGTTATGGAGCGGATGCAATTTTCATTGAAATTCATTAGTTGCATGTTCAAAAGTTTGCATATGAATTTCCGCCGTATCACAAATTTTTTTTTTTTTTTTTTTGCTGGTGCCATTTTGGCATACGTAATGAAGTGCAGCTGACAGAGTGGATGTTTATGTGTGCGAGTATGCGTGACCGTTTGGGTCTATTTGTGTGTGAAATTATGAGTGACAGGACAACCGCAGTGTTGGAAATTGAAAATATGCAACTGTCATGAAAAACACGAAAATGTCAACAAAACAAAAAGCAATTTTGTATATTTTAGCATAAAGCAAAAATAAAAACGATATTTTTAGGAAAAAAGTTTATATACACGTCTCCTCGGCCATTTTGAAGAGAGTTTATGGAAATCAGATACAAAATTTACAATATTGATGTACAAATTCAGCCAAAGACCACATTTTTAATGCCTAGGACCAGCAGTTTACGACTTAGATTACACAAAAAGTCTTCGATAAAGTATTTAATTTTAAACTAAATTGTTACCTAAGCAGCTTAGAACATGACCTCAGAAATCAATAAAGTTGGGAGATGCCAAATAATATATAGTTCAACAATATTTCGTAAGGATATTAAGCTAGATCTAAAGGCTCGAGATCTAACTCTGATGCAGACCCTGTCACCACAACATAACGGCTGCCTGAGAAGGCTCCGCTTAAATGGGCTGTGAAGGGCTGCAGAGGTTTTGGTCTAAGGTGGTGTCTACATGGGCGGTCTATCATTTTGAAGGGAAGCATACTGAAAAGGAATCTTCACCACAAATGGGGGAGCATCGAAATGTTTTTAATGCTCATATTCCATTAAATGGGTTACGACTCGCCATTTATGATCAGCGACACTGGTTCGTTCTCCGTGAAGTTCTCCAAATGATTTTTTAATTATTTTTTGGTCTTTGCTTCCATTTCCTCTTAGTTACCTTTGACAATTATTAAACAAGAACTCATTAAGATCGAACGAATACCAACGGCCACAAACGACCAGCTTATCCTCAGAACGCTATTTATTGGCCTTTGCTGCCAGTCTGAGCCATCTATAATTTCTCAAACAAACGTTCCTGCGCCCACAGTCGTGTAACTAACATGGCTGTCGCAAGCGTGCGACGTCTAGCTACAGACTCGCATCCGCACTTCAACCGAAACTCAACCGATCTGGTTCAGTCGTGTCTACAACTTGCACGTCTGTAAACCTGATCGACAAAGTCCTCATCCGAGGCAGCGACAAAGTCCTCATCCGAGGCAGCGACAAAGTCCTCATCTAAGGCACATCGATTCTCGTTCTGTGGTGTCTACTACGTGCACGTCCGTGAACCTGAACAACTAAGGCATCTCGAAGCTCTCCACGAGAGGTAACTTTTGCCTCAACTAAGGCACCTCAAAGCTCTCCACGAGAGGTAACTTCCGCCACAACTAAGGTCAAGTAAGATCTCTACGAGAAGTAACTTCCGCCTCCACTGAAGCAACACGAAGTCCTCGACAGGAGGCGACTTTAACCTCAACTTAGGCTCCTCAATCGAGGCACCTCAACGAGAGGCGACATCATTCCGGCTCAGACGAGCTTGCTTATCGACGCCCACTCAAAGCAACCACCGGCCATCAACACAACTACGTAAAAACATTGTTTCTACCTATTTTATCCATTCGCTTCCACACGGTCACTGGAGGGTAGCGTTGTGGAAACCATCGATAGAATTATCGATACTATCGATAGTTGTAAATTTAGCCAACCATCGATTGTTGGAACCCACTATCGATACTATCGGAGCAGAAAGTTGTGCATTTCTAGAAACGTTGTAAGGGCGTGCAACTTTTTAAAGAGAATTCAGTATTTGCACTACATGATGTTTTAAAACTGGACTGCATTCCGGAAACACATGTAAAATGCAAGAAAATTGTTGAATGTTTTAAGAGTAGCGATACAAAGAATCAGAAGAACACCCAAGAAGGTCAATTGGTCTGCAATGTGCTTCTTGAAAGAACAAATACCACACTTTCCTACAATGAGAACAAACGCAGTTCATTTAATTGAAAATGAACTGGCATCACTAAAAGGTTCTACTTCCGAACAATTGCCAGCACCACCAAATGTTTCGGAAGGATTCAACGAGTTTTCCACCGATCCATTATTCAAAATCGAGCTACCGATATCTGAAAAATATTGCAAATGATTTGTTTTGGATGTTTGTTAATTATAATTATTAGTTGATTTAATCCAAGTGGAATTTTTTCGGTAGTACTTTCGATACTGTCGATGGATTCCACCATCGATAGTGAAACTATCGATGATGCCCACTATCGATGTTTTCACAACACTACTGGAGGGGGAGTACTGTGACGACTCAGCCACCACTAGAGACAAACGACTATCAATTAAACTGGCGGCTATGCTCACACTATCACGAAGCCTATTCATCTCTCATCTCCAGCAGATTTAGTGTGTGCATGACAAGCGAGCGCGAAGCCAGCGCTCGGAGCTGATTTCTCTCAACAATTTATATAAAACTATTTAAGTAATTAAATTAATAATATTAGTGGAACAAAACACTGACTTTTGGTTCACTAAACCAGTTTTTTATAGGACAGCTATTTGATAAACTCATTCGATTTCATCGAAGTCTTAAAGACGCTACCATTGAAACAAAGAAAGTATAGTATTTCTCACTAGAACTTATTTTTCGACCAATAGTCCGTACTGCAGCTATAGTCATCCGATTTTGACAAGTCTTCATAACATTGTGTAAAAGCATATAAATGTTAAGGACGTTTCCATTAAAAAAAGTTTTTAACATGGGGAATAGATGTGCGATTTCGACCAAACTTAGTGGAATCATGGGAAAGCATTGCAAATTAAAAAAAAATAGCGGAAAGCTAACTTCCGCTCGGCCGAAGTTTGTTTACCCTTGCAGTTAGTTTTTGTAACTAAGACTACGGAACTTTCCTTTCTATGGGAGCTATACTAAATATATAGAAGTCCGATTTCAACCGAACTTAGCGGAATAATGGTAAAGCATAAAAACTTAACATGTACGAAATTTGGAGTCGATTCCATTTAATACAAAAAAGTTTTTCTTAATAGAACTTCTTTTCCGACCGATCTATAGTCACCCGATTTTGACAAAACTTTGTAGAATTATGTGAAAGTTTTTCTCACTAAAACTATTTTTTCGTCCAATCGTTCCTATGTCAGCTATATGCTATAGTCATCCGATTTTGACCAAACTTAGTGAAATCATGGGAAATGATAGTAAACTAAGAAATACGCACTTTGGAGGCGTTTCAATTAAAAGCAAAAAAGTTTTTCTCACTAAAACTAGTTTTTCGACCGATCGTTCCTATGACAGCTATATGATATAGTCATCCGATGCGGTCGGTTCAGACAAATGTGCAGCGGATTTGTACTTAAAGACTTCGGACAAATTTTAAAACTGACGGAGGAGAAAGCATACAAACAGAAGGACGAACTGACGGACATGACTATTACACTTATGTGGTCGGAGATGCTTCCTTTTAGGCGTTACTATCTTCCGGACAATGAGAACATTCTCAGCCTATTCTCTTGGCAATATTATTATTAAGTTAGACTCGGCCAAATGGAGAGGACTGAAATATGTACTTGTGCTGGTGAGCACTAAACACTGCGGTCGATTTATTTGCTTGTCTGTGTTTTTCTCTTTAAAGAGTCGCATGTTCGGCTAGCGTCAGTGTGAAACACCCGAATGACTTTGGCCCCCGGGGTTAAGGCCTCAAAGAGTATTCTTAGCGTCTGAGTACCTAGGTTAAGGGACAAACTTCCAACTTTTATCTTCGAGCATCAGGATTACACACTGAGCACGGTCTGGATCAAACCTTATTACCTTGCCCTTGAATTTTATTGTGCACACCTCTGTAGTTCTCCAGATTTTTTCGCGCATCTGTTCACTCTTTTGTTTTTCTAGAGGGATAGGAGCAGAGAGGTCGACAGTACTAAAAACTTATTAGTATTGGCAATGGTATACGCAATAGTCAGCAGACATATGTAAATGTTTATAATTTCTAACATCGACGACACACTAGTTAAACAATTTAACAGGACCTACTTGGGTGTGTGAACTTCAAAGTCCCATCAAGACAAACAATGCCAAACCTTCTGTCTATAGATAACACAAGACCTCAGATCCCTGATTGTGGTGTGCCTATCCTTACTGGTGTTGGTACTTTAGTAAAACCCGGTTCAAGACGTCGCTCTGAAGCTCGACGGTGTGCCCCAGCCCCCGCGACGTGCACTCTGCGCGCAAACATCCACGTTAATTTGGTTTTTCGGAATTTTATAAACCGGAACACAAACCAGACCTTCTAAGTTTCAGAGCATCCGAAACAGTCCCACTCTGTTTGGAATATGGTTAAATATTTTAGAGCGTGGCAAAAATAAAAATAAAATGCTTAACTGAGTATAAAATAATGTCCCTCGACCTCCATCTACCATCCTGAGATCGGCGTTCATACTCTTGCACAACTTAAACCGTGTCCGGAGAAATTAGATAAAAATTAGATTTGAGTCACTGTAAATTCATCGTCAAGCTCGTTCAAACGCTCTGACAAGCACAAATGAAGTCAACGAGCGCCATTCCAAACGACTTTTATTTGGTTCTGGGCCTTTCCCTACAAATGTGTCCTGATCTAATGTAATTTTTTCTGCTTGCGGGTGTCGGGAGCGTTCGAAAGTAAGCAAAATCTGTAGCAGTTTCAAAGAAAAAGAAGAGCCAAAAGGATTGACCTCCTTGTTTATATCCCAAAAACTGTTTGTTACCATGAATTGTCATTCTGCTGTTCTTCTTCAGCTCAATTTCCCTATCTGCTTCTTGAGCTTTTATGACACATCAGTAGCGCAGTGTCTTTTGTGAATGAAAACTTTTAAAAGTTCTGTTATTCAACTAAGCTGCGAGTCCTATCCTGCTAATGAATCCCGATGAGATTCGAAATGGAGCGGGTAAATAGCAGAAATATTCACCAAAATACACTTGACCTGCACATAAAGAAAAAAATCTACTAGAACTCTAATTTGAGTTTAATGTGACTTTTAAATACAGCAAACTAACGCTAAAAGTTAATGGGAGACCAGGGAGAAAATGCTTGCAAATAGCTCCAGGAAGCACAAACCGTTGGACTCGGTGGTTTCCTCTGTGGAATAGTTGGTGAAAAAAACACATGTTGAAATATTTTACTCTTAAGCTCAATTAGTTTTTTATGTTCTCTTAATATTTTTGGAAAACCACGCAAAGAGAATGTGCATTCTTTCCATATACTGTTTGACTTTAGTTGATGTCGACTTAAATTCCGAGCTGCCTCGTTGTTTTAGTAAGATAGTAAAAGTGGACAAATTTTTGACAAATCGTAGTACAAGCATTTTGAAACATTTGATTCAAATCAAGATTGATCTGTATTAAATTTAAACTGGTACGTGAATGTCGAAAGTGATTTTTCAAATGACTCACAACACTCTCAGATAAAATAAATGACACTTTTTGTCGTTAACATTATTCATATTTTCATGGCTCATTGAATAGAATAGCGCGAAATGGGTTGGAACGGCCAACCGACAACCACCACCCGCTCCTCCTTTGCTGCTGCTGCTGCTGTTGTTGTTGTTTGCCACTCGAAGTTTATGCATTTATTTGTAGCAGCACCAAGGACTTGCTCGTTGATTTATTGTATTGTACTTGGGCATTGTAATATTTTGTATGTCTGAAGAGACGGCCTAAGAGCTGCTCTTCAAAAAGTTGTATCTGTGTGGGTGTGCTTGTGTTTTGTGTGTGTGTGTGTGGTAAATTCATATGGCAGTCAAGTAGCTGCTGAAGTAGGTCAAAAGTTTTATTCACATTTATTGACACTTAACACCAATCGATTAGCTTAAGTTCTAATTTGAAGTACAACTAATAAATAACTCGCACACGAGCACAGTGAAGCACAACTTATTTGAATCTGTAACAATCACGGATTAATGTTATGGATCGGTATGTGAATAGCAATAAAGGAGGATTCGATTCGGGGCGAGGGACTAGCCCCTTAATTTAACCATGTCTGTCTTTACCTTGTCCTTAAGGCATCTTAGCGCATTCGACTATCAAGTACTCGCGTAAGTCACAGTAAAGAATGCAGTCAAATGTTAAGCACTCAGCAAGCCGAATTTCGTTGTCCCTTCTTATATTCCCAATACAGATGGGTCTGAATGCCCAAAAATCCGCCATAAGGTCCAAATATTGAGATATCAGATTGAATTTGGCATGATTTGACTAAATCTTAGTTTCGGAAAAAAATTTTGACAGCCCTACCTCTTATATAGTAAAAGTAAAGTAAAATTGGCTTGTCAAGATGACACAGCCCCAAGGGGCCAAAGCCGAGCCTCTCTCAATCTCTTGGCTTGTGCGCTTCTAATTTTAGCACAAGAGAAAGGGACCTACAGTTTAACGCCGAATCCGAACGGCAGCTTTTGAGAAGCTTTTCATGGCTAATTACTGCAATGCTGGCGCCAACAGCAAGAGGTGTGACCGGGTGTAAAGTTTTATTCAAAGAAAAAACTTTTCATTACATGTTCCGAGGCGGGATCGAACCCACGACCTCATGCTCAGCGGTCGCTCACACTAACCGCTGAGCCACCCAGCCACCTCTTATATAAGACCTAAAAAGGTCTTGTATTTCCAATTTTTCTATTATTTAATACGCTTCAGACTATATTATATCCTTAATTGATCTTCTTTCGAAAAAACCGATGGATCCTGCTGAAGGACCCATCACTCAATCAAAATCGCCGCACGAGTCACAATATTTTTTGGCGTTTGAAGCTATATTTACCTGAAATTATTTCGAAATGGGGCAAAAAGGGGCAGACGGGATTAATTACTCATTGATTTATACACTTTTGTAAACAACAATTCGTTTCTAGTTGTGTGCAGGAGTCTGCAAAAAAATAGTTGTACTCCACGAGATAAGATTACAGTTGTTACATTTTCGCTATAATAATACACTAGCAACAGCTCGACGCACACAACAAAACTCACAATCTCAGAAAATCGAGATACGAGTATGTCATTCAAACAAAAATCTGTAAGAAATTCATTTGTAAGAACAAATTTGATAAAAAACGAGAGCGTAAGTTAAAGTTGGTTCTGCCCGACTTCGACATAACCGTTACTCAGGGGAATTAATATTGTATAGCCTTCCCCAATGTTAGTTAACAGAGCATTAACATTAATGTGAACATTTCAACAATATGTTAGCAAACAGCGCTTAAGGCGCCAAAAAGTATGCAACGTTCTTTACAACCTTTATAACTCATCCATTTGTTATTCGATCTTTATGAAAACTTCAGAGATAGAAGTTCGACGTGTACGGGACAAAAACTTCTTATACTTGCAGGCAGAGCAAGATTATTTCCAATTTTCGCCATGCAATTCACAGGTACAGAGTATGCTATAGTCGGGCTTGACCGACTTTCTTTCTTGTTTTTAATACAGATTTTTGTTTGGGCATTCTTACCGAACTTGAGAAATAAAAGCAATGTTTTTTTTGCCTTTTCTCTTTTGTTATATATTTCTAAATTTTTGGGCGAATTTCCATGAGAGCGCAGCGTTACCAAAAGTTTGTTCTTTGACCACAATGCATGATTCAAGGTTTAAGCTTACTTTTGGGAAATATTGTTGTTATCAAATTTGAATCATGAACAAAATTGAAAACATTAAGATCAGTAAAGTAATTGGGCATCTTCCTGTACTTTGTTGCTTTATTGATTCGTTGCTTTGCCTCTTCAAATTTCATTTCCATTTCGTGGAGGTGAAAAATTCAAACACTTTTGTTGCTGCCAATAATAAAACAATCAAAGCAATTGTTGGAGCCAGCTGTTTCAATGTCGATAAAAATATCGATAATTTCATAGTGGTTGAGCTGCGGTTAAATTTGTTCCTCAGGTTACGCCACACAAAGCATGAAACACTCTTATTCGGCCAAACTGCCACATTTAAAAATCGAGCCTAAAGCTATTGTTATAATTGGTTTTTAGCAACTTGTCTGTGTAATCAAGATTTCTGGTATGCACCATTGAAGATTGATGTAGTATTTGTGAGCTAATAACAAATAATATGTATGTTTTGATCCCTTGCAAAAAGGGGTTTTTGCCTAATAAATCGGAAAATTTGGAAATTCGTAGTTTTCCCTATGAAGAACGGTTAATATCGACTTTCAGCCAGTTGTACCTTCGGTAAAGAGTAAAAAAAACGAAAAATTCACGAGAATTAAAATATATGGCAGAAAAACGTTTGCCGGGTCAGCTAGTAAAGTATATATATTCTTGGTCAGCATTAAAAGCCGAGTCGATATAGCAATGTCCGTCTGTCTGTCCGTATGAACGTACATATCTCCGAGATGGTAAGATGTAGAGGTTCGACATGTATGTAGGATGGCCTGTCAATGTTTTCCAATAATTAGTCTTGGACACTTGCAGTCTAATGTTTATTTACTGTAATGTGAATAAGATATGAACTTAGTTTAACTTAATTGGGACGATTTTTAAGCAACGAGCAACTGCGAACGCACGACTCTAGAACAGCGATGTCCAAAATTTGAAAAGGCAGCCACGCGTGGTTTGCAAGAAACAATTCTTTACTCTTCGCTTGACTTACGCAGTCTCCACTCCACTCTGAGCTGAACTGAACTCCATCATGTGCGAACTGCTTCTTTCCTTTTCTGAGTCGATTAAACAGTGCTGCATTGCGAGACTTATCGATAGTTTATTGATCGGATTATAGATCCTAACGCTTCTGGTGGTTTCTTCAAATCCCACATGTATGTATGGAACAGAAACTTCTTAAACCTGCAAGCAGATCAAGTATATTTTAAATTTTTGACACGCCCGCTCCCGCCTCTGCAATTTCGTAAAAAAGCTTCATATATCCGTCATATTTATAGATACAAGGTTACCTTTTGGACATATTTAGTAATCAGGATTGTTTATCGATCTGCCAAAGGATTGGTTAAGATCGGATTAACGATAGTCAAGTAATAAGCAAATGAATGTTCACTGCTGCAGCGCAGTAGCAGCGCTGCTTTCAGCTGCTACTGCGGCATAAAAGTTCATGCTGAGCTTAAACTTTTCTTGGTACAAACTTTGTACTTGCCTTATTTCTTTGCTTTATGGCTCTTGATAGGAGAAACCCACGAAGCAGTCTTACGTTAACACCCAGTGGACCAAACCTTCGTAAACGATATTGCAAACGAGAGTTACGCGAAACAAAAACGTGTAAGACTATCGAAAACAAATCCGAAAAAGAGATGAAAGCGAATAACTGACGAATCAGCTAGTGTCAGTGAAAGTTTCGTATTCGAAAGCTCGCAAATGATTTGTTTGCGGGCCTTTTCTGATATATTACTCGTTTTTAAGCCCTTTTGCTAACGCTTGCAGATTAGTCTCGTTTGTAAGTCTGTTTACGAATATCTACTAGGCAGATTGAAGGCCCCTTGCACGCATACACAGTTGCAGTTTACTGAGGAATACAAAAGACACTTAGTTTCTGACCAGGAAAGTGTCTGATGTATGAGATTGAATGCATTCCAAGGTATTAAATAAGCAAAGAGCGGATAAAACTGTCGTTAGTTTTAGCCAAGACTGCATTGAGAAAAGTCGGAAGCGGAATATCATTTCGATTCCCTTTTTCATTGTGTCCTAGGGTAAGTGTTTTGTTTCTGACAGCCTATAAAAAATGTCAATTTTTTTAAATTTCGTTCCAAAATAATTAAAACCAAGCCAAACCAATAATTTAAACCAAGTACAATGAGTACACCTGCTGCTAACAAAATGGTGACAAATTGAGGGAGTTTTTACTGTTAATTTAGATAATCAATCGTTTCGTGCTTTTGCTTAACACGCAACTTCTGATTTGTGTATGGCCGTAAATAGATCAATTAAAATGCAAACCACCCATTCCTCGAACCTCTTAATACTGGCCCTGACACACAATGGACAGGCAAATTGGTAGTCAAACTCGGCCTGCTGCCTTGATGACTAACTGGCAACTGGGTTGCTTATTAATTAAACTGATTAAATTGCACTTCATTGCGTGTGAGCTGATTGGCTTCTTGTAATCAGGCACACAAATTAAGTTACTAGGCCCCCGAAACTGATGAGATTTGTTTGTTTTACTCTAAGCAAACACTTTGCCCAAATTAACACAGTCTGCCAAAGTTATGATTGGGCTGCTAATCATCATGGCATATCAAAGGCACAAATACTTGTGTCCAAATTGGATTAAATCATTGATTGATGGGCTAAATATGTGTGTGTGTGTGTGGAAGTTAGAGTTGCAAGTCTCGGTATGTTTGAATGTCTCGAGTGCGGTCTCTTAATTATCTTGGCATGTTAACGGGTTTTTATCAAAAGTGGAATTACAGTCTCGTCGGTCCCCACTTGAGCACGTTGTTCGCCATTCACTTTGTAGCGCGTCTTTTGCAGGCACTTAATGTGCTGCTGCTGCTGCTGCTTCTGCTCCTGCTCGTCCTGCAACCTAAAACAATGCCACATCACCAGAGACAAGCAAAATTTTGCAGCACGGAAGCGGAAGTCATTGTTGTCGCACAATGGTGAACGCCTCGCAATTATAATAATTTTGATTGCATCCACCGCTCACTCCCGCTCCTCGGGGCTTGGGTTATTGTTGTTGGTGCCGAGCATTATGCAGCTTCCTAGCCCAGAGGCTGGTGGTTGACACAGACACATGTGACTGGGTTTGTTTTTCTTCTGTTTTTTGTTTTTTTTAATTACAAGCCCTCAACGAGGCTTGTCGACACCCCAAAAGTGAGGTGAATTGTTGTTGCAGTTAGGTGAGTTGAGTTGAGTTGAAATCAGCTCAACTTATTAAACTAATTAGCCAGACAAATAAGCACTAAAATGGTCACTAAATTACACAAATTATGTGCGGCAAAAACCTCAGACATTGAGTGCACTCAAGTATATGCTGCCGCAACAAAGACAACTCCTTTCTCCCTCTCGTTCTAGCTCTGTGTGAGGGGTTGGGGTGTGTATGAAAGTGGTCTAAAATAATTTTCTTGAAAGCTTTGATTTGACTAAGTAAACTGGCTAAGAGTCCAGAGCCTAGGGAGACGAAAATTGCTTACTTTGGCTCTTAAGACAGAAACTGGACAACTACTATCATTTGCTTTTAATTTGACTCGAGGGCGTAATTAAAGAAAAATGTCCAGCCAAAGCCCTTTGATGGCAGCTACCCTTAGGGTGGGAGAGAAGCTAACAGAGGAGGGGATAGAGAGTAGCTGCTGGTAAGGCGATAATTGTTTTAAGAAACTGAACCGACCCTGAGACGGCAACGACATAAATCCTGTTTAAACTGACGCTGCACAGACTTTGCTTCAACTCTTTTTTTTTTTGGCATGCCCAGAACTAACACATAAATTCGCCTTTGTTCCCACTTACATAACATGTCCTGACGTGTTATATATAACAGTCAACTTTTACTGCTGACACAGAGGGAGAGCGAGAGCGAGAGAGAGTAGAAAAAAGTGCCAAAAAGCTTACAAGTTTGAAGCAGACGAAGTTATGCAAAGTCAGCAAAGGACATTGACATGTGTGTGCATTTGTGTGCATGTGTGGCGCTGGGTGATTCAATTTGCAGATTCAGTTTGCTCCAACCCTCCTCCACTCCTTACCTAAAGTCAAATTGCCATATTTCATCTATGACTTTTATGACTTTTTCTTTTATTTTTTCTCCATTCGTAGTTTAGTTTATGAACTTTCACACATTTCTAGACCAGATTCGTTTCAATGTCGCCCACGCATTGCGTAAAATAGTTCCTGGCCATTTGACACTCCACACTGTCCACCTGAAACACTTTGGGGCATTTCTGCATGGCCTGTATGCGCACACAGATGGTAATATGCAGTGCATACGGATTGCAGGGTTCCTCAATGAATTCCACATCTGGCAGGTGCAAAGCAAACCGTGTCGCATGCTGAGAGCGAAACATCTCGCATTTCTTATACGCATCCATCATAAATGAAACGGACTCGTTCAGCGGCTTTGGCATAAAGGTCTCCAGGTTGAGTTTAATATTGTTCATGTCCAAACGATAGGGCGGATCTACCTCTGTGTAACCAGAACCCAAATAATTGCATTCCTCAATGCACTGAAAGAGGCAGAATAGAGAAAATGAAGTTAAAACAGGTATATTTCGGAATTTGAAATTAGAGCTGATTTTGGTATCTTAAAGTTTTAGGTTTTTTTTCTCAAGTGACTAACTCTTCACAGTTTTTATACTCTGTATTAGAAGTGCATCCGTGATGTAAATTTTTACGTATCACGACAAGTCACGACATGGACGTGTGCAAACACAAAGTTTTGTGAGGGTTTAAACGTCGCACAGTGGGGCGAAGAAGCCAAAATCGCGCCATAATTCAGCGGAGTCCTGTAGCAAACAAATTTTGTCTGTCTGTCTGTCTCTCCGTCTGTCCGTATGAACAAACAGATCTCAGAGATGGTAAGAGATAATGGTTTGACATGTATGGGACATATGCTTCTTAGGCTTGCAGGCAGATCAAGTTAATTTTCAAATTTTGCCCGCCTCCCTCCTGCCCCCGAAAATTGGAAAAAACGTCATGTCTCCCACAGTTTTATAGATAGAAGGCTCGTTCTTCTGGACGTATTGAGTAATCAGGATTATTTATCGATCCGCCAAAGGAATGGTAAAGATCGGATGAACGGTAGTAAAGATATGAGCAAACGAATATTCAATATATTCGGGCAGCTCCTGCAGCAGCGAAACACATACATATGTATGTAGATGTATGTATATATGAGCAACAACTACGCAACAAAGTGATAGCCAACAATATTTTAGGACAAATTTTTATTAAACGATTCATATTGGATCGTTGTGTGTGTGATGACCCCGCCCCGCCAAAAATTCCACCTTTTAAATGAATTAAACCTGCAAATATATTGTCTGAGTAATTCCAACAACGAAATCCTATACAAAACCTAACAGCTATGGCTAGCTCATTAGATCCAATTGGATTCTTGCAGCTAACTGGGACGCTCTCATTTTCCCCCTTCCCTTTCCCACATACACAATATTGAGAGAGAGAAATTAGAGATGGTCGCGTGACAAATATATCGCCCGATACCCATCTGACTACTAAGACGAGGATTGTTTAAATTGCAAATAATATAAAAATAGTCTAGTTCCTTAATTCTAACATAATATCAAGCAATCACAATGATGTTAAGTCATTCTGGTCACTCCGGAGTCCCGCGTAGTTTTCGATGTACGCCCATCTCTAGCTCTGGCAAATGCAAAGGTTTTTTTTTGTCTGCGGCGCGTGCCAACCCCCCCCCACTATCCTCTTCTCTCTCTCTCTCCTAATTATACTCTGTACCAAAAGTACATAGAGTATAATAAGTTTGTGCAAAAGTATGTAACAGCACCTTAAATGATAAGTATTTAAGCAACTCAAGTCGACTCGTAGGTCTTTACTCAAATATCGACCCCATTGCTATTGCAATGGCCTCCTCGTGGTGTTCCCTGGATACCGATTTTATATAATATAATCGGGAGCAAATGCGAGCGGCGACCCCAACTGGTACAGAGCATAATATAGTCGGGCTTGACCGACTTTCTTCCTTGTTTTCGTAGAAGAAATCGAGAGAATTCCTCTTTAACTTCAGATACATTTTGCAATAAATCTTAAGCTGATTTTGGCATTTGATTTATTTTTTTGACCGACTAGACGATCCGAGGTAATGGACATTCTATTTAAAACATCGAGGTTGCACTTTTCCCGACTGCATTTATCTCGAAAAATAGTTAATCTTGAAATCTTTGTTTTGGACTTTCTGGGCCTCCTCAGTTAATTGACCAACTAAAAGCAATGCATACTTAATTATTACGGGGCCATGAATCAAAAACTTATGTAAAGTTGGCGACATATTATACCAAGGGTACAAATTTACGAAATGCCAAGCAGTCTCCAAGGCTTAATTTAAGAATTTGTCTACATTAATATCATGATTACATGAAACATCTATAAATATTGTGTACATTCTTTCAAGCAAATCGATGTCTATCTTTGTTATTTCTGTGTTTTGAAAAAATCGCCTAGCAGTGTTACCATCATTAGTAATTCCAAATCCAGGTTTCGGGGGATCAAAAAGTAAGCGAAGTTTTTCCTTGAATTCGGTTTGAATACGATTGTTGGTTTTGGCAACAATTTTCCACCCATCTAGCCTGACACCTTCTTTATAGGCAATTTGTAGGACAAACGCAGAAGGCATGTAAATAAACCCGTGTTAAATTGTTTGTCCGCAAATGTAACACTAAAATGTTGATGTTGTATCCGTCAATGCATTACAATACAAACACTGTTATAAATGTTCAACTTTGTAGATCCGGGTCGAGGGTTTTGACAAACACACAGATGTGTTAAACATCTGACTAATGACTTTCAATCATGGCTTTGTAAAGTAAATGCGCGCGAATGTTCCAGGGCTGGCGATATTTGAATTTTGGAACTGACTTCACTTACTAAAATTTGATTTTCTCAGAAGACGCAAAAAAGCGCACTCTGTTTTTTTAAGACAAAAAGATTAATATTGAAATTTTTTAAAAAATTTTTAAGCGCCGATCTTGCCCGATTAATTACTTTATGTCCAACAATAACAAAAAATTTATTTTTTGACATTTTTTAAAAATACAAAAAAATTTCAAAAATGTTTTTATGAAAACTTTATGCTAATGAACTAAGAAAAGTTAAAACTTATACTTTCAATTGCCACATATCCGCATAAATGTTTCATATTCATGTAAAACAGTTTGCAAACAGACATTAAAATGCCCTATTCTGTGAATTCCTTAAAATCGAGTTCGAAACGCGAACTTTAAATGCGTGTTATGGGAGAACCAAACTCTAGACTATTTCTTTGATTAATATTTGATCAACTTTAAAGTTGCTTTTAAACTTTCTTCAATATCTAAAAACAATTTTGGCGCGACATTTGCTCTTGTCGCCCCAACGTGCGTCGTGAATATAAAATATTCGGTATGCACGAAATTTCTTATCCTTTATTTTAGATTTATAAGTATCTGTACTTGAAAATCTGCATAGTATTTTATGGTAGATATCTGTCAAAATGGTAAGGGTACTACTAAGAGCCTCGAATTCCAAGTGCCTCGAACATTTTGCGTTTGACAATTGCAGCAAAGGTTAGGTTAGGTTGCAATAGTTGAAATGGGAGAATCCCATTTCCTCACTTAGGCAAATGAAGTCCCGTTGTGTTACCATATAACCCTTTCTACGATGTCGTCGTGGGGGGATGGTCGTCCCGGTTAAACTTTTTTGATAGTAGCACGAATTTGAGCAAAGTGTTGAGATCCGTTCCAGAGGAGTTTGACAGATCGTTAAGAAATGGACGACCCAAAACTGCAAGTCGCCTTCTGCTGAGAGCTGGACAGTGACAGAAGAGGTGTTCATCAGCTGAATTGCAGCTTCTACAGAAGTCTTTGTGTCTGATGCCAAGCATTGCGGCGTAGCTTCCAATTAGGCAGTGTCCAGTCAGGGACCCTACTAGTAGGGAAAATGTTCTCTTTTTCTTGACGAAGTTACGCCCTAGTTTTTTGAATATTTAGAGTTGGACAGGTAAGACTAGATACTTCACATGTGTGAATCGTTTGCCATCGGTTCATGGATATTCGAAAGGTGGTTTCTTTTCATTGTAGTACAAGTCGCAAGTGGCACACCTATGTTGCTTTTATCTGGTAGGAGCTGAGTGGTAGTGCCAACTCTAGCGAGGTGGTCGGCCATCTCGTTGCCTCCAGTGTTGCAGTGTCCAGGCACACAAACGAGATTAATTTTAAAGTGCTGAGCCATCTCATTAAGAGATCTGCGGCACTCAGTAAGAGTTTTGCATTATTAATATAACCGTCAAGGGCTGTTAAGGCAGCTTGACTATCTGAGAAAGAAACGATCTGATTACTAGGTTTTTCAGAAGGTTGTTAGCCTCCTGGATGGCTATATCCTCTGCTTGGTAAACACTACAATGATCAGGGAGTCGGAATAAAATTTTGATACCGAGCTCTGGACTGAAGACTTCTCCTACTACCCGACCATCCAGTTTGGAGAGATCAGTGTAGAAGTTCAAGGCATTCGGTTTGCAATGTGATCCAGTCCAGACGACTTGGTATGGTCAATTTATACATTGTATTAAACGTTATAACTGGGACGCAGTAGTCAATCATCGGCGGTGTCGCCACATGATGTAGAAGTATGGTGGAGTGGCCAGAGTTACTATTTTTCCTAAGCCTGAAAGCGGTCATGCAGAATGCAGCACTTTGTTGCACATTTGTTAAGGTTCTGAGGACGAAAGGATTACCGAGTGCTGGCCACCATACGATGACTCCGTATAGGATGTACAGCCTGTGTACTATTTCTGGGAAGAAGCCCCATTGGCGGACAATCGCGCGTTTGCACGGGAAAAGTGCAGTATTTGCTTTTTTGATACGTTCAGTTATATTTTCGTTCCAATATAACTTTTTGTCCAAAATCACACCTAGATATCTTACAGTTTCGCTAATTTGTAGGTGTATGTTGTTTGATAGTGGAGGTATAAAATTTGGAATTTTATACTTGCGGTTGAAGAGAACGATTTCAGTTTTGGTTGGATTTACTCAGATTGTGTCGTCCAATCTGAGTTTTGAGAGTGCTTCCTGCATCAAATCGCAGAGAGTTTGGGGTAATTTACCTCGAGTTATTATGGCAACATCATCCGCGAGTGCCCCTGCATTTCCGTGGCGAAAAAACACCTCCCTGAGGAGTGCCCCTACTTACATATCTTTTGGCGCAAACATCTGCTAGTTGTGAGTTAACCACCCTGCTGGTAAGCATGTGTCGGATGAACTCCACCAGGAGTGCCTCCACTTTTAGATTGGTCAGGGCAGAGCCGTAGCCTCGAGCAATTTCTCAATTTTCGAGACAAAAGAGTAAAGTGCTGTTTCTGTTCTTGTTCTTCCTCTTGCTGTATGTGTGCTGCGCTGGTGACAAAGTGGATGGGTCTATTGATTGCCTTAGATGGGCATCTCCTATTGCAGCAAATAATAACAAAACTTTTAAAAGGAAATGCTGGTTATTAGTTGGCAAAACCACAAAACAATAACGTGAAGGAATTTAATGATAAGGAATTTGATGCCGAGAAGTGTCACGTTCCTCTTAGCGTGTTCCACAGGTAGGTCGCTGTGACTCCGGTGCATTCAACAAGAACCTTTTGGGAACTGGTTGGACGCTTGCCCGGGAAGGTTTCTAAGTGGAATAAATGATCGGGAAATGGTCCAAAACCCGCGATATTTGCAAAATTTTTGATTTCGTTGAAACTTTGTGGAATGGTGGACGCTTGCCCGGGAAGGTTTCTAAATTAAAGAAATGGTCCAGAAATAGCGATATTTGCAACTTTTTTGATATCGGCGAAAAAGTTCACAACAAAAAACGTTACCCGAAAAAGGTCGGGAGAATATTGCCTTATGGAGTTTGTTTAACTGCGTTGTAATTTGTTAAGTCCATTTTATGAAGGTGAATGAGGATCGTTCGTGAGGATTCGTGACACGTCCTTACACCATGCATGGTTCTTAAGTGACGCTTGAAAAATGACGTGCGTAAGGAGATTTTTATTTCATTTCGAGAATAGTTCGTGACGTGAAAGAACATTCGCTCACGAGTATATCTGTACTCTGTTCCAAAGGGAAATCTCCGATCCTTTAAAGTATGTATATTCTTTATCTACATAAACTGATGAGTTGATATACTAAGCAGTGTCCGTCTGTCTGTATGAATGAACGCACAGATCTCAGAGATGGTAAAAGTTAGGGTTTTGAAATTTATGGAAACTAAACATCTTATAATTGGAGGTAGATCAAGCTTAATTATCTTTTTGCCAGTGATTTTAAGTAATTCCATTGTTTCATGTGAGAAGAGACCTAATATATGCCGATGACCTTTTACTTTTATTATTCGTATAATGACCCTGCGTCTGCTCTTCTCCTTCAATCCGACTAAAACTCTCTTCACGCCTAGTGCTCGGATAATGACCTTTCTCTTACTCTTTTTAGGTCGAAATCACCCATATGGTTACGATTGAAACCATCCCACCATAAAGTAGATGATTTGGTTGTTCAATTTGTTCCCAAGTTTTGTTAAAAATACTAGATAGCTATTCTTAATGGATGGTCCGGGGAATTTAATAACCATTACGTCACCAAGCAAGTGTATGTCGCCCCAATGAGAACAATTCTTAAATATGGGTTGTGTGTCTGTAAATTATTATACCCCCTATTCTTTTCCCCCCACAAGAACTTTGAACTTGAACCACTCTCACCTTCATTTTACGACCGACAACCTGATACTCTTGACATCCGTATTATCTTTTTTCTCTTATTCACACGTCACTACCCCTCCTTCCAACCCCCACCTTTCATTCTTTTCCCCCCACACTCTTTTTGGTCTCTATACTTTCAAAAATACCAAGACTAACTCGAATCGGTTCAAAAACTGTTCTTAATTTTCGATCTCCGTTGCTTAAATTGGGATCCTTACAACCATCTTCCTCCTTACGAGAACAGATTACGCCTTATCAATCTGTCTTCTCTTGTGAACCCTCGAATTGGCCATAGTGTGAAAACCAAATTTGAACCTTCAATCGAAACATTCAATTCGGGACATGCCGGAAACGAAATACGTTTCGGGATTATTAACAGATTTTAAGTCTATTGGGCTCTTAAGCCAATATACTTGTATTTTCATCTTGAATTAAGAGTGATGTGGTTGGTCCCCCCCCAGAAAATGAAATTAACACGGCTCGCAAATAATTTAACAAACTTGTTTAAATGAGTTCTCGTATGCAAGAGTCTTTTAGTCTTTATAGCCTGCTTTTTACAAAAAGCTTGTCGCTGGCGACTGCGCTGCTGCGAGTGAGCTTCAGAGCTGCACGCTGCAATGTCTAAATATGGAACACGCGAGGGAGAAATGAATATGAGCGAGTATCAAAGAAAAGCAAAAACATAATTTGGTGGCAGATGACCATTGATTTGATTGACATTAATTATAGGTTTGCAAAGTTAGTAAAATTTCATGGGCGGGGAATAGCGCAGGGGTTCTGGTCCGACCAAATGATTTTAAAAATTTTATTAATGTTTCCTATTAACAAAATTTTAAGAGACTCGAAACGTTTGCTACAGCACATTCGCCCGCTATTGCCATGGGTAAAGTGTACGAAATGTATTTGGAGTTGTTCTCCTATTCACCGAACCTGCCGCTCCTGGCTCCTACTAGGAGCCTCCTAGTGCCATATTTATAAAGGGGACTTTAAAAAGTTTCATAACTTTTCAATATAGTCACTGTGATTTCTAATTTTCAATTCAAGATCAAGATCATTTTGTAACTTTATACCAACTATTACCACAACTCTAATGATTTATCTACCATCTTACCATGTTGATGGTGTAGAGTTCAGCAAACGTGAAATGTCTGTCATGCGGTAGTTTCAAGCTGTTCCGGCATTCGGCATTGCCCTTGTCCAGGCTAGGACGTGTCAGCAGACAACAACTCAATGACAGACGCTGAGGGCGAGAGTGGGAGACATTTTAGATACTTTATCATATCAATTGACCCAACCCAACCACTGACACTTACTGTGGCGTTTCTTTTCAAATCCTTGCACATTGGCTCACTGTTGATCAAGGCAAACATACAGCTGAAGGTAAGCTGAAAATTACACACATTTTTGTACAGGAAAACGGTAGAAAATTGATAAATTGACTCACTAGCAGGCCCAGGCCTAGTTGTTGTGTTGGCCAACCCATATTGACTGATTTTGTAGTGACAAGCCAGCACCATAAAATGAAACGCCCCATAACACTTGACAATTAAAATAAATTAAATCATCTCTTTGGGTCAATTACGGTTGCCCCGGGCCACAATTGACGCATCACACCATAGACACTCCAAAGAAGAAGATGTGGGGAGGGTAGGACATTGTGATTAATTGGGTTGGCACGCAAACATATTACGCCTTGAGGTCAGTTAATAAATTGTTTGGCGCTGTTAACTAAATTTTGATTACCAGGCGGAGTCCGAACACTTTTACTTGATTTATTGATATGCTAATTGAGTGTTTGCAGGTTGAACCTTTTACTTTGCCTTGTTGTTTTTGGTGTTATTTTTTTTTTTGTTTTGGTGAAATTATGAGCCATGGCACGCCACGTGCCGGACAAAGTGTTGTTGAAATTAATTGTAAATGGTTGTAATTTGCTGTTGCCAGCATTGGCCGTTGGCTTTTACAGTTTAATTGCAGCTTACGCGATCCTGAACTGCGGACCTTGAAGCGCCGGGGCAGGTTTAATTAATTTATGGCCATGGCCAGGGCACGCCATTTGAAGTTCGAGCGTGTTTAACGTGACGTATGAGTGATTTATGTTGATGGAGCGAAGCAGTATAACTGCCAAAGGCTCGTCAATTGACTCGATTTCAAGAAACTGAGGGAGGCGGTGATGGTCGAGGTGTTTATCGCGTGAGTTTGAATTTATGTCAAATACATCTGGGGCAAACAATGGAATCAATTTGAATAAACAGATTAAACATGCTTTGCATTGGTTCGCTTTCACTTGTAAATGTCGTTCCTTGCACTGGGATGGACTACATCCTGATTGTCGTTGATCTATCTGAAAACAGTGACCAAAACAATCACCACCCTAAGTTTTAGTACTGAATCTTTCAGGGCTGAAGTCAGAGCGGAGCAATAGAAATAACTGAATTCATGCCTAATTTCAGGCATGATTCAACCAATGAGCTCAGTACTGAAATCATGCCTGAAATTAGCTAAGGTCATTTCGTGGCTGAAACTCATTTAAGGATGCCATGAATTCAGTTCCAACCCTGTCCTTTCAGAGCTGATTTAGCTATGATTCGGTAATAAGCAGAACTGAAGGGCGAATCCAAAACAGTGACTAAAACAGTGACCAAAACAATGACCAAAACAGTGACCAAACTCACAACAGTGACTAAAACAGTGACCAAACAGTGGCCAAAACAGTAACTAAATTAGTGACCAAACAGTGACAAAAAAGGGACTAAAACAGTGAACAAAACATCGACTAATTTGTACACGAGTTTTAAAAGGGACGAATTTCGGTCAAATAGTATCGGTCAAAACACATTAAAACTTGAGCAGGCGTCCCTTAAAGATCGTAGAATAGGAAGTAGTCCCGAACCACTTCCAACACATTCGATTGCTTCGAAAGAATGCGACGACTCTTCCACCAATTTATTAAGAAAATTTGTTATATCAAAAATCGTAGATCTATTTAGGAACATTTATCTTAAGTCTACTGTTTGATACGATGAATTCATAGTAGTTCAAAAATCAACCTTTAATGCCTACAATAAATGGTCAAAATGGAAATTTTAGTAACAATTTTTTTGGTTAACCACTATAACAACTTGGTGACCACTATAAATTTTCAAAACTTTGGATGGAGTCCACTATCGATGATTTGCTACGGCTCCTTGTCAGGGGATCGAACTGAGTTCTTTTTGCATGTACTCCACAATCGGACACTCGTGCGGTCACACGCCGCAGAGCAGACATTATCGATAAAGTGGGATTTTTTGTTTTTTCAAAAGTTGCCTCCTCTTAAACTTTCATTACTTTTTTGTTTCTGCACCGAAAAAAAATTAATAAAAAATCCATTTCATGTTCGATTTTTGCGTTTCAGTGCTTTTTTTAAAGTAAATTAACTACTTTAAGATCGAATTTTAACAAAACACAAATTTTTTTCCATATGCATTTACAAGCGTTCTGTTTGAAAAATTTTGAAGTTTTCAAAAAAGTTGGTTTTCTTTCAACATTTTTGGCCGTAGCATTAAAAACCTTTGTCCTATAACATTTGAAAACGAGACTTTTGGACAAGCTTCTTCTTTTTAAATTGCCATAAAACTTTTCAATCGGTGCGGAAACAAATATGTTATGAAAGTTTAAGTGGAGGTAACTTTTGAAAAAATCGGAAAAACTTTTAATCGATAATATCTTGATAACTATTCAACATATTTATACCCTTGCAGAGGGTATGATAAAATTGTGCAGATGTTTGTAACGCATTAAAGGAAGCATCTCCGACCACATAAAGTATATATATTCTTGATCAGCATGACGAGCTGAGCTCATTTAGCCTAGTCCGTCTGTCCGTCCGTTCGTCTGTCCGTCAGCCCGTCTGTCTGTTTCTATGCTATCTCCTTCGTCAGTTTTAAAGCTATCCTCACCAAACTTTGCACGAAGTCTTTTGGTAGAAATACGCTGCACATTCGTTGGAACCGGCCGGATCGGATGACAATAGCATATAGCTGTCATAGAAAGGATCGGTCGAAAAACTAGTTTTCTTAGTTAACTATGCTTTTCCTTGATTCCATCAAATTTGGTCGAAATCGGACATTTATATAGTATAGCTGTCATAGAAAAGTAGAGTCAGAAAAGCTGCCTTAGTATGAAAACCTTTTTTGTTTTCAATGAAATCGCCTCCAAATTTCGTAATTAAGTTTGTTATGCTTTTCCATGATTGCACTAAGATTGTCCGAAATCGGACATCTACACTTATGGACAAAATAATAGGTGTGTTTTTTTTTTTTTTTACTTTTATTTCCTTATTAATATCTTCTCTAATCTCAACAAATAAAAGTTTTTTCAAAACTTATATTAATTTTCTTTAAACAAAAAGTAAAAACAGTTTTACATACCCTTTAATGTACAACTAAATTAAATATTTCCTTAAATCCGCCAACTTTGGCTGGACAAAATAATAGGTGTACGAAGAAAAATGTTTAAATTAAATCAATATTTCACTATTTAGGTCTTGTTTTATATTAAACTAAGTATGTGGCTGCTAATAACCGGTATATCCGCCATTATTTTGCAAGGCTATATCCATTCGTCTTGGCATGAAGGATATTAACTTGGACAATATACGAAAGTTGATTTTTATTTTGACAAAAAGTCTTTCCGACCTGTCATTAGAGTTCACCCCAACGATTCTCGATTCTCCGGGGATTGACTTGGCCACTCACGAACATCCACATTTTGCTCTCGGAACCAATCCTTTACTACTCGAGAGGCGTGCTTACTGTCATTATCCTGCTGTAACTTCCATAAAAGTGACATATTATCCTCGGCATATGGTAGCATCACCGAATCCAATAGATCTTTGTCTTCGAATCTGTCCATTATTCCGTCAATACGATGAATCGGACCAACACCATACCATGAAAAGCAGCCCCTTACCATTAGGCTACCGCCTCCATGTTTCACAGTTTTATATGTTTACTTGGGATCAAATTCTTTGCCTTTCGGACGACGAATATAACATTTGGCAGCATTTCCAAATAAATTTATTTTGGTTTCGGCACTCCAGAGGATATTACGCCATTTTTTTTCACCCTCCGGTCCGTACCAGGCTCTACGATCTAATGCAAATTTGTTCATCTGTAAATTTGACGACCGAAGCAAAGGAACGGTCCGTGATGACACAATATTCCCTATTTCATTGGCAATCGTCCTGGAAGACTTGAACGGGTCGCGTTTAACCAACTGAATCATGCGATCGCCGGTCTTAGATGATGATTTTCTAGTTGCTCCCCGAAGTTTTGAGAACGTTTCCTCAACATGGCAATGGGCCCACGGCCCATCTCATACAATTTAAATGGTTATTGAGTCCCCATTTAGTTATATTTTCCTAATACCTTACCTTCTGCAACCAAATAATTGTATTTATAAACTACAGGTTGATATTTTCCTTCATACACCTATTTTATTGACCAGACGAGTCTAACCAATAGTCTAACCAATAAAACAATTCACAATTTTTCCCAGAATGCAAATTTATTCCGGAAGTTCACCCAATTCGTACCGAAACAGTGTGACCACATTAAAAAATTATAGCTTCTTTATTAAATGTTATGTTTACATCGATTTAAATCGATAATTAAAAAAAAAATAGGGGAAAGTTAACTTTGGCTCAACCTAAGTACGAGCTTCCATTGAAAACAAAAAAGTTTTTCTAAGACTACTTTTTTTACCTTACTTTTCTATGGGATCTTTACTATATAGATGTCTGATTTTGACCAAACTGGGTGAATTCATGGAAAAGCATAATACACTGTTAATTACGAAATTTGGAAGCGATCCCATTTATAACAAAAAAGTTTTTCTCACTATAACTTCTTTTTCGTCAGATCATTCATACTGCAGCTATACGCTATAGTCTTCCGATCTTGATAAAACTTTGTAGAAATGTGTTAAAGTAAGTAAAATAAGAATTTGCCAATAAAAAGAACGTTTTCTTTAAAAAAAAAAAGTTTTAGTCACTCGAACTTGTTTTTCGACCGATCGTTCCTATGGAAGCTATATGCTATAGTCATCCGATTTCGACCAAACTTTGTGAAATCATGGGAAAGGATAGTAAACTAAGAAATACGTACTTTGGAGGCGTTTCCATTAAAAACAAAAAAGTTTTTCTTACTACGACTAGTCGCAGCAACTACCACCCCCCTGTTTGCTTGTCAGCATACTAGTTGTATAACGTTTTACGTCAAAAATTTTGCGTGCGGTTTTACAGTGTCATTTTTGTATGAAGATTTTTTTGTGAGCGCTTTTTTGCGTTCTCTGTACTAGGCTTAAGTATTAACTGTTTTCAGTAAGGCATTTTTTAGCAAAAACGATTCTTCCGTACTCCTGTTCTGTAGAGCATTTCCGACGCCTTTTTTCGCTGACAAAGCAAAGTTGATTGCTTTGCTCTTTATGGTGATGCGAAAATCTGTTTCGGTGTTTTTGTGGTTGTTTTTGCTTGTTTAGGGATTTGCTCTGCATAATTACTTAAATACAAGTGGGAATTTTTCGGCTTGTCTGGAGGCTTTATCTCCACTTTTTTAATGAAATTATTTGTGATTATGTTTTTGCTGTCTGGGAGCCCCCAGAGAGATTACTCCATGGCAATGGCTGAGGCAGCGTTTCAGACGTTCAGTTAGTTTTGCACGCAATTTAATTATATTTACGGCCATTTTTTTTTTTGCTCTTTCTTAGGGCTTCATGTGTATAGCAGAAATTAGTAGGAAATTGTTAATGCGATAACAGCAGATTTACCGCGCATGTGAAGCTTCCAAGATGGCAGCCGCAGGAATCGCTTAAGATTAAAGCTACTAGCAGCAAGGAAAAAGATTCATGACCTGACGGACGCACTCACATAAATTGTGTGGAAATTCATTGAAAATGCATTTGCGGTTAACTCGTAGGGAGGGGCTCTGGGTAGCTAAATTAAAGACGCATCTCGGAAGCGTAGCGAGTGGCCATTTGCCCTACATAAATCAGTTTTAAATGCGTATAAATAAAATTGAGCAGCAGCCAGCGGCAGGTGGGATTGGGAGTGGTGGGTGCAGTGTTAGCTCACCAGCTCACACAACTCAGCAGCATGCAGAGGTCACGGCGTACTACAGCCAAGAGCCAAGCGAAGCGTAAGCCATTGCCTTAGTTTTGACAATTTATGCGACCGGAGACCTGCTCCTTGGGGGTTTTGGAAATGGAACTGGAACAGCAGCCATGTGTCGTCATGTTTGTGCTGTCTTTGCCGTTTACTTAGCGGGGAGTCAGCGAGCGCGCGTGCTGGTTATTTATTAAAGCTCTCTCCCACATGGCCGGTCTCCCCACTTGACTGCGTTTAATCAAAGCCCACATTTTTGCCTTAAAATTTTCAGTTAATTTACTTTGCTGCTGTGATGTTTGCCTTAGACTGGCGCTGGCGCCCTTTGACGTTATTGAAATTTGATGGTCTAATTTTGAAAGCAAATGAAATTTTAATTACGCGCCTACCACCAACAGTCCAACCCCCCGCCAGTTTGCAGCACGATTTGGTTTAATTGGAAACCCGGGATGGGGCGGTGTGTGTGAGCCTTTGACAGCTTTTATTAAATTTTAACTCTTGCCGGGGCCTTAATATTTGGCTAAAGTATTTTGGTTTGCGCCACAAATAACATGTTATACGAGGGTTGACTTTTAAACAGGGAATTCCGTAAAACTGGAACCTTTTTTAAAACATTTATGAAAATTGATTTTTCTCATTGCAATCTTGTCTTGATTTGTACTCCATATCGGAAATCTATTAAAACCACTTGGCTTTTTGGCAAAACAGCCCTCGCGCCAGTATAAAAGTCACATGGTACAATCCCAAAAAAAGTTTTTACTTTCATTTGAAAGCAAAAAAACAAAACAAAACAAACATGATGCAGGAAATTGTAGTACCAGGCAGACTTCCCACAAACATGACTCGCCACAATGATAAGCGGGCCACAAAAAAAGACAACAGTACACACACACACACACACAACAACTATGGCAACAAAGTTGCTCCAGATGTTTTGGTTGCATTTCATTTTGTTTTGTTTAGCGTCAGCCTTTTAAACAGCAACGAGGTCAGAGGGCGAGGGTGGTGGAGCACCAGCCAAAACTTTAAAATTAAAATAATTTCAGTGCGCCATTTTCGTTTTCACTTTCGGTAAATTAATTTCAGCAAGAGCACCTGCAGTTGTCGAGCTGCAAATATTTTATTTCATTTGCATTTGCAGTTGCTTTCTCCTCTGCATTGCTTTTAATCAACATTTTCTATTGGATTAAGGCAAATTTGTTTCTAAATTGCAGTCGGAAATCTAGAGCATATTTACACCCGAGCAGCCAGCCAGCAGTTGCTCTGTTTGCAGTTGCTCTAGTTGGGGGAGGGGGAGTGAATGTGTGTGGCTGTTTTCTGAGCCAACATTTGACGAATCGGCAAGCCTTCGAGATGATAAGTCAAAAGCTAATAAGAGTAGTTCTGCCCGAATGTCCAGCCAGCGTTTGACCTTATTACAAAGTCACCTAAGCTCTCTGACTTTGAAATGGTCAAGTGGAAAATGTAAACGTTCTACCAAATCAAATTAAACTTTAATAATCCCTTTGCTTACGTCACACGATTGGATTTTAGTTCATTATTATGTTGTTCCAACCTTTAACAAATATGCTGTAACGTGCACAACAGTGATGCATCTGCAGACCATCTGTCTACTATACGGTTCCGACCGTGCTCAGGGCAAGTGGGTGGGTTGTTAGAGCAGCTTCAAACAAAATGCTCTACATGACAGATAAGGTATATAACAAGGACTATAAACCAAATAATTTTAACCTTGAGTTGCGTACTCCAATGAATAGAAGAACTTAGATGGAGATGTTTTTCTGTCTTTTACCCTCCCTACCTACCAGTAGAGTTGGACAAAGCTGTTTGACTCTACCCTTTTTACTCGATCGAGGTGTAAGATGCCTTAGAGGTGCCCATATCAAAAAAGAATTATTTCATTTGAATTATATTTTCCATAATTTGATAACTTCAGAAAACATAAGAGTATGATTCATTTTCTCTTAAATTGAATATTGAAGGAAGAATAAGTAGAATTTTTATGAAACAATATGAAAAAGAAACAAGTGGGTTGACATAGTAGCTTCCAAACTCATTTTCAAAGTTACTCATATAAAAAAATCCCAACCTGACTTTAAACTTTTGGAAAATCTACTCCCAAAATGTCGGGGAATGGGCGGAAAACTGTTGTATGCAAATTTTGCGTTCAACATCCGATCGGCCTCAAACTCATTCTCAAAGAGCTATATAAAAATTCAACAATGACTACATACCAGTCTTCTGAAAAATCTACCCCTCTTGGCGGAAATTGGTGGGTAGAGGTTGAGTGGGTTGAAGATATCTGACTAAATTGGGAGGAGAAAATTATAAAAATACTCATTGTACTTGGTTGTGTGCGGGACCTGGACCTGGAGGTGGAACTGAAGGTGGCCATGGAGATGGCCATGGAAGTGGCCCTGGACATGGAGGTGGACCTGGAGGTGGAAAATGTTCCAAAAACCGCAATATTTGCAAAATTCTTAATTTCGGTGAAACTTTAGGGATTGATTAAACACGTCTAAGCTTTAGAAGAAATGGGCAAAAAATGGTGCTTAAACCGCGAAATTGCACAAATTATAGCTTTCATCCGATTGCAATGCAACTTTGAGGAATGGTTGGAGAATTGGTTAAAAAATGTCCCAAAATGTGTGTTCAAGGCTAACCCATTTTTTGGGCCTATCTTTATCCAATTGGGTTTGTAAGCTTTAATTTTTAAAATTCCACCACCAAGATCGGAAATGTCAGGTGTGACTTTTTTTTAACTGCGGGCGGAGCATAAGAGTTAATCTCTGCTTTGAGCCGATGTATGTAAGATACGATCAAATATTATCCAATTTGTGAAATCCACCCCCAAGTCGGAAAAGAAAAACTGTTACCCTTATCGTTTAAAATAGCTTAACTGACGGCGGCGTAGCGAAGCAAGCCGGGTTATTTGCTAGTTAATTATATAATTTCAAAACTTTTCTCAATAATTCTTTCGAAGAAGGGTACAGAAGGCTTGCAACAAGCATTAGTGTTCCAGCACTAGAAAGAACACTCCCTGATTCTTAATCCTCTGCGGCTGCAACTTAGTCCATGTGGCCAAAGGTTATGAGTTTGTGGCCACCACGATGGTTAACAAAAACGGGTTGTATGAGCGAGAATTCGAGTTTTACGATCTCAGATGTTCCATTGCTGTGAAGACCTTGGCAAAGATGCTTTAGATTTAGAATGAACTTAGATCACACTCGGAGTATTAATTCGTCTTTTCCAGCTGCTTCCAAAGATGATCTAATATAGAAGCACAATCTGCTGCGTCGACCACTTATCACTCAAAACATTAATCAGCAGTTCGCTGACATTTTCGCTCTCAGTGTTATTTTTGACAATGTCCTTTTTGTAGAATGTTATCAGACTGTTGTCACAATTCTATTAACATCAAAAAGCCTTTATCTTCTCTGGTGCTTGCTTGTTGATGTGAAAGGTTGTGTATGGGCGAAGGGTTTCAGCGTAATAAAAAAAACCTTTTTGTGAACTTTTTCAAAAGTATGAATTAAAGCAAATTTGTTCAAACCTTTTGTACACTATTAAGTATACTTTTACCAAATATTCTGTAACCTTTTACATGTGGAAATATTGAAAATCCAGCCGGTGACAGAGCTTGCCCCAGCTCTGTCACTAAAACTTGTTTTTCGACCGATCGTTCCTATGACAGCTATATGCTATAGTCATCCGATCCGGCCGGTTCCGACAAATGTGCAGCCTATATGTACCAAAAGACTTCGTGCAAAGTTTTGTGAAGATAGCTTTCAAACCGACGGAGGAGATAGAAACAGACGGAAGGACGGACAGGGCTAAATTTATTCAGCTCGTCGTGCTGATCAAGAGTATATATACTTTTGGGATGCGATGCGTTGAGATGCGTTACAATTACTTATAATACCCTCTGCATGGGCATAAAAATGTAGATTCTTCGAAAGTGCACCCTTACCCCTTTGGAAACCAAAACTGCTTCTGCCAAAAACTTTAAGTCTGATTTTTAGAAAAAACAGGAATCACTGGACGTGTTCAACTGCAGACATGGCTGAATAGACAGATATGTTAGAAATTCCCCTATAATTTATAACTGTCGCACAACCAATTTCAAGGACTGGTATGTATGAGGGCTCTGATTTTGTAAAAAGAAACTGTCGAAAGCATCTGCAAAGTTTGTAAAGATAAAATTCACAAAACCTATATACAGTTTCTTCTAAGCTCTTTTATAACGCTGCCTATCCAAGCGGTCTGCCATTAATTAGGTATTTTCGCGCTCACTCCTTTACCAACTTACTTGCGCTTCATTTAAAAATGCTTGTCGCGGAGCTTGTCCACCTTGTGGCGAAATCTAGATGGATCTTGATTTCAGCAAAAACTGGAACATAAGAAAACGGTCTGAAATTCCAGATATATATATTGTCTTATATTTCAGTATTGCTTTCCATTCTTTATTTTCTATCTTTGTTTTCCAGCCTAACTTTCCGAATCTTCCATTCTATGTTACTAGTCTAGTACTAGGTTTCTAGTCTTGGTTTCCAGTATATATTTCAGTTTTGTCAGTCTCACAGGCAAAAAAAAAAGTCATACGCGCTTAAATCAATCCCAAACGGTAATGAATACAGTGTAATCCCTGATATTCTTGAGCCCAGCTGAAAAAATTGATTTTTTGCCTCTTTTTTCATCCCAAAAATAATCAAGTCATAAATTTTAAATTAAGTAAAAGAATCGAGCCTAACCAAACCTTTTGGGTAAAAAGAAGAGAGCTCAAAAAGTGCTTGAAGTACACCCAGAAAAAAGCAAAACGAATAAATTAAGTATGAACGCTCTTGGAAAAGGTGTCAAAAAGTTCGCTTTTGAAATCGAGCTAAATTTGTTCTCAGCTTAGTGTGTTTAGGCAAGAGGAAAGAGAGGAAAGAAATTGAGAGAGGAGAGCAAGCATATTTGAGAGAATAGAGTTGAGTTCGCTCTCACAGTTTCGTTTTTTTATGGGGGAGGGGTGTGTGGAGAAACGCCATCGTTTTTTGAACTTATGTTGCCTTGGAGCTCCCAAGAAGTTATGGCATTGCTGGCATGGAGAGACGGCTGTTGGACTGACAGTTGACAGGAAAAGACTGCTGCGTCTTTATTGTGTTGTGTTTCTCAAGAATGAGCAACTTAAGTACGTTTAGCACTTGATTTTAGGGGTTTTCTTGTTGATTTGAGAATATTTCCTACTTATAGCAAGTATTTAAACTCTTGGATCAAGAAAACCGAGATCAAAGATTCATGCTTGGATCAAGAATTTCGCTTTTGGATCATGCATTTTCATTCTTATAGAACCTCTGACATCAATCCAAGTATGAAATTCTCTGAGTGTATGCACATTTGAAATGAAACAAGCTCAAAGGCTTGGGCCAAGCCAAAATAGAATATCCTCCATTGAATTTTAAAGCACATGCTTATCCCGCCATTTTCCATTCTTGGTTTCCAGAATCGGATTCCAGTATTAATGTTTAGTCTTATTTTCCAGCATTTATTCCCATTCTTGGCTTTCAGTATTATATTTCAGTCTTGGTTTCCAATCTGAGTTTCCAGTCATGGTTTGTGGTCTTGATTTATATTCTTGGTTTCCAACCTTAACCTTTTCGGCCTTGGTTTACGGTTTGGATCTCCGACCTACCTAGTATAAGTATTGGTTTCCTGTCTTAGTTTTCAAATGCTTTTGGTAAATTGTTCAATCTTTCTAGTTGAATGTGAAGTTTTGTTGTGTTCTAGTTGAACGTTGAACTACTTTGACTATAAAAACACTTTGATAAAGAGTTTCTTTTTGAATTCTGAATACATAAATTAAATTGTATATTAAATGTAAATATCGAAAGTAGTCTTAGCTAGACGCTCACAAAAAGCATACAAACTGTTAACCCAAGAGCCCCTTGAGTTGCTTACATACATAAACACACACAGGCACACAAGCACATGTACGCTCACCCACTATTGTGTAGGCGACCAAAGCTTATGAAATAACGACAACAACAAAACACGCATCGATATAACCTAACAAAAGCGGCGAAGATGTTTAGAAGCAAAATCTGTTGAATATCAAATAACAATCACTTGGTAAGCTAAATATATCATTATGCTTAAGTAGGTGAAGGCAGCAGCAAAGAAGGCGGTGAGGAAAAGCAACTTCAGGCCAGCTTAGCACATATACAACTGGTATAATACATACATATGCAGAAACGAGGGCTGTCCCATAACTAGTCAAGCCTCTATCATTTTTGGAAAAATTCTATTTTATATTTCCCAGCTAGTCCTCATTTATTTCCTACGAAATTTGTTATCTCTGTATCAAAAATACACGATACTAGGTCCTCGATACCAAGTTTTCGATACTGTGTACTCGATACTAAGTAGAGGGCAGCATGATTGCATTCAAATCAACTCATGAAGCCTTCATGCTCAATATGAATTGAATGAATTTTGACACTCTCTAATATGAATTCGAATGAATGTGAATGTTGGTTGAGATTCAAATTCATTCAATTCAATCGATGAGAGACAGAATTGAATTGAATAGAGAATAGAGTGAAGGTCGAATTAATTCAGTAAGTAAATCGACATTGGCAAGGTAAAAGAAAATTTCGTATAAACGATTGGATTTTGAACTAAACTATCAGGACTTTATATGTAAAGTGTCAAGAATAATGTAGCGTACAAGATTATTGGAAAGGAAAGCTGTACGCTTGAAATGTGCTTGGTGCTATGCAGTCAGTTTTAAATCTCTCAACTTTAGTCATCTAATCTAGTAGCCTGGCATTTTGGAGGCGCTTCCCATGTAAAGGCAAGCAGTTGCAGTTCGAAATGAAACCGCTTACACGAAAATCTCTAGAGATTTCTGGAACACCGCTGATTGATTGCTTTTCTAAGGTGGCCTTTACTAAAACTGAGTGATCTGAGTACACTAGGTTATTTGGCTTTCACTCACTCATTCAATTCGTTTGTTATATTCATCAATTCACATTCAGTCGTTTTGAGAATTCAAAATTTCACATTCAATGTGACTGAATGCTAAAAAAATTTATTCAGGAGAGTTTGAGTACCCAAAAATGGAATCATATTCTTGAGTACTTATTGTTGCTCACAATTTGAGTGTTCTCATACAGACCTCTAATAGTACTTGATACTCAGAATTCGATTCTCAGTACGTGATACGAACACCTCGATACTAAGTACTCGATACCAAGTACTCGATACGAGTACACGATACCAAGTACTCCATACTCAGTATTCAATATTCGGTACTCGATACTAAGTACTCGATAATAAGTACTCGATACTAGGAATTTGATACTAGGTATTTGATACTCAGTAATTTATAGTATTATAGCTACTCGATTCCATGTACTCGATATCAAGTACTGGATACTAAGTACTCGATACTAAGTACTCTATAGTCAGTATTCGATACTCGGTTTTCGGTTCTAAAGTAAAAGTAAAATTGGCTTGTCAAGATGACACAGCCCCAAGGGGCCAACGCCGAGCCTCTCTCAATCTCTTGGCTTGTGCGCTTCTAATTTTAGCACAAGAGAAAGGGACCTACAGTTTAACGCCGAATCCGAACGGCAGTTTTTGAGAAGCTTTTCGTGGCTAATTACTGCAATGCTGGCGCCAACAGCAAGAGGTGTGGCCGGGTGTAAAGTTTTATTCAAAGAAAAAAACTTTTCATTAGATGTTCCGAGGCGGGATCGAACCCACGACCTCATGCTTAGCGGTCGCGAACACTAACCGCTGAGCCACCCAGTTACTCGATACTACGTACTTAGAACTCCACACAAAGTACTCGAAACTCTGTTTTCGATTCTCAGTTCTCGATTCTTAGTACTGGATAATAAGAAGTCGATACTCAGTATTCGAAGGTCAGTACTCAAATCAAAGTCCTCAATACTAAGTACTAGATACTCAGCACTGGATTCTAAGTACTCGATACTATCATACTAAGTACAGTACACCATACAAATTACTCGATTCACAGTACTCGATTCTATGTACTAGATACTAAGTAGTCGATACTCAGTATTCGATACTCAGTATTTGATACTCAGTATTCGATACTCAGTATTCGATTCTCGGTATTCGATTCTTAGTACTCGGTACTCGATTTTAAATACTCGATACTCAATTCTAAGAACTCAATACTAAGTGCTTGATACTTGATACTCAATTCTAAGAACTCAATACTAAGTACTTGATACTAAGTACTTTATACTCAGTACTCTATTCTAATTACTCGATACTAAGTACTCAGCACCCCATACAAAGTTCTAGATACTCCGTTTTCGAAGGTACTCAATACTCGATTCTAATTGTGTGTGTGCGGGCGTGTGTGTGTCTAAAATACTTCTAAATATCTGGTTTAAAATCCAAAACGAATCCCTTATTTTAACATCTACGGGGCAGCCCTCGTACGTACATTTGTATACATACACATGTAAGGCGGGAAGTTGTTGCCTGTAAACGTTTTTGCGCGTTTGCTTGAGTTGTTGTTTGGGCGTGTTTGGCTTTCCTTTTCTTTGCTTTATTTCGTTTTTTTTTTTCTTCTTTGGGAGTTTTCCTTTCCGCTTATAATCCTCACAGCTTGCATGTTTGCTTAGCACCTACCTTCCCCGTGTGGCAAAGAGGAAACTCGGTGGGTTGGGTTATATGTAATAAATTTGAGAATTTACAAATCATCGTGCAAAGTTGATTTGCATAGAATCTTGTTCGATACGCATCAGCTCGCTCGGGTGTATGTGTGTGTGTGTGGCCAAGTAGGACTCAAGAGATTCGCAAATTGCTACCATTGATGGACAACAAAAGCCAAATTGAGGAGAGATGGGAAATGGAATTTATGCGAATAGACACAAAAAAGCGTTGACTTTCGCTGGAGTGTTTTCTTACATTTTCCGGGGCACACGCGTGTGAGTTATGCATCATTTTATAACTGGCTGGCCAGGCACTGACCCAGTTAACCTACGGCACTGACCATTTGTTCTCGTTGTTGGTGCTGTTGTTGGTTGTTGCTTCGTTGCGTGTCCTGGACATCTACGTGAAATTATTACGCTGCAATGCATCATCAAAAGTAAACAGCAGTCGGAGCCAGCCAGCTTGGGTGGCAGGAGGAGCCAGCGAAATGTGCGTCTGACATGTTGAAGAGCGGCAGCTATAAATTCAGCCAGTATATACGAAAAAATGTCTATTTAAACAGGCGCTCAAAGTATTTAAGCGCTAAACAATTGAAAATAAACAACACAACGAACAACAACAACCAAAGGAGGAACAAAAAAAAATATAGATGAGCCAGGAGCGTGGCGGACATGCTACTAGAGTAATTGTTATCCTTGTTGGCTGTGCGCAGGCACGTAGAGCACTCGAAACATGGAGTGTTGGAGCGAGAGGAGCAGACGGAGGCAGACTAAGCCAACGCCACTTCAAGGCACGAGCGAAACAACAGCGAAGCAACAGCAGCAGCTCTCAGCAGCAACACGCACTTGAAAACAGGCAGCTAAAACTGCAATCGCAGCTGGCACTGTGCTCCGGCTCCAGCTTCAGCTCCAGCTCCGGCTGTCCCCGCTGTCTGTTTGCCTTTGAGTTTGGCCTGTGCCACAGCTGGAATTTCCACTTATTTTTTCCTTATTTCTTTTTGCTTATTTATTTTTAATATTTTTATTTGCCGCTTGCAAATAGGCAGCGTTGTTCCTTCACGAGGCTTTTGTTTGCATTAGTTTGTTTGTCTGCGGTCCCCTCGGCCAGGCAAGACTAAACACGAAACTTGAGGCCACTTATTAAGTTGCGGCATAAATAAATCAAACACTGCAACAGTATGTGCAACGCACACCACCCTCCAAGCTAATTGAAATACAAAGCCAATTTATACACAAAACAGACATAAAATGCCCTACACTTGGAGAAAAACAGCATTTAGAATATTTCAAGCCTTGTTCTCAAGTGCCATCGTGTCAAAAAGTGCTTTGAAATAACTTTGAGTAAGGCTGGACACATGTCAGGCTATGCTTTGGTAGAGAAACTCAAAACATTTGCAGAGTTGGCTCTTAGCAAGCGGGCACAAAAGCCATCAGGCCATGACAATTCCAAAGGCAAACATATGTACGGACTTCCAACTAAATGCTCTCTGGGTCAACAGCGCGTATCGCACGAAAAAAGCATCTATCGGAATACCTTTTAGCCAGCTGGCCACCAAAACGATGCCAAGCTTAGAATGCCAAGGGTGATTGCAACATTTTGTAGCCAACAAACAGACTGCAGTACGAAGCATACAAAACAAAAGGGTCTCTGGACCCACAACTTAAAACTCTGGCTTATCTTGCTACACAGTGAAAATGGTTTCTTCCACATGTTGGAAAACTTTCACTGCAACTGGCAATCGTGAAGAGGTCGTCATCAGCTTATTAAGAAAAATCTTCAATCAGATTGCTCGTTACAAGATTTTATTATAATAATCGAACCAGATCCATCGATATCTTGTCTCCAATTTGTGCTGAGCTGTGAACAAGCCCAATTTCTTTTATTACAATTGTTTCAAAAAGGTTTGCCTCAAACTGACTATATTTGGTCAGGTTCACGATGCTCTTTCTTAACCGAGCATAATCTTATACTCTGTACCAGAGGTACACCGATGTGTGAACTTTGTGCAAAAGTATTTACCAGCCACAAGGAAGCAATCTCAGATCCTATAAAGTATACTTATTCTTGTTCAGCATCAGAGATAGAGGTTCGAGGTGTTTGGGACAAAACTTCCTATGCTTGCACAGATCAAGTTTTTTTCCAATTTTGGCCACGCCTCCCCCCGCAATTTAGAAACAACGTCTTATATCCGTCAGTTTTAAGGATAGAAAGTTTGCATCTCTTGGACATATTTCTAAATCAAGTTTATTTATCGATCCACCAAAGAAATGGTCAAGATCGGATGAACGGTTATCGAGTTAAAAGGAAAACAAACAATAATGCGCAGCACCGGTCGCAACGGTGATGGGCAGCACTTCACAGGTACAGATTACGAAGTGTGTTCAAAGCAAAGGTGAATTTGGAATTTTCGCGAGCTGTGTACATTCAATTATCGACATTTTTGTTTTATATATGTTTATCATATGGCATTAGCAGCCAATTTCGATTAGTTTGTAGTTTTGTACGTTTTGATTGGCAACTGATAAAGAGTTTGTCAGGCTTTTCTGTGTGCACTTCACTTCGACATTTTTGACTAAATTTTGGTGCAAAACCTTCACTAAAGCTCCAACTTACAATACCTTACTCGCTCAGAGCTCGAGTTGGCCTGGAGATGATATGTCTGCATGAAAATTTACTTCCGGATTGCTCAAGTATATGTTTATGACCTCGAAACCAAGGCACCGGCCAATCATCCCAATGGATGCGGCCAGTAGGGCACAAGACCGAAAAAGCACGTCTACGTTTGATCAAATAAGGAATTAATAACAGTTAATACGGAATACTACAAGGAAGTTTTGCAACGTTTGCGTGAACCAATACGGCTCAAACACGGGAATTGTGGTTAAACAAATCGTGGATTCTCCATCAAGATAATGCACCAGCTCACACATCAATGCATGTTCGTGATTTTTGACCAAAACAATACCGTTATCATTCCTCATCCACCGTATTCACCAGATTTGGCTTCCTGCAACTTTTCCTATTTCCCAAACTGAAGAGACCAATGAATGGAAAGCGTTTTGCCACAATTGATGAGATCAGGTCCAAGTCGAAGAACAAGCTGATGGCCATACTAAAAAGGCATTTCAGAAGTGCTTCGAGGATTGAGAAAAGCTTTATTGTAAATGTATTATCGCGAGGGCGATTACTTTGAAGGGGACAAATGGATATTGATGAATGAAGAAGAACCTATCAAAAAATTCAAAATTCAAGTTTTCCTTTGAACACACTTGCTTAAATTTTGGTTAGAATTTGTGAAAAGCATAACGAAAAATAAATGCCGACTTTACGAGTGGATTTCCATGGAAAACAAAAAAGTTTTCCAAGCTAAGACTTCTTTTCAGACTATACTTTTCAATGACAGCTGTACAAAAGAATAACATTCAGGCCAGTTCTAGTTTTCACTTTCCTAATTTATTTGAAACTCGATTTGGTTACCTGTTCCGGTCTTCACAATCCGATAGACTTACGATTTGGATTCACATTGCTTGGAGCCGATGAATTCAAAGTAAATGCTATTTCTTACATACAAGCGTCAAAATAATGGCCTAAAGTTAATTTTCTACCATTGCACTGTGGGCCAGAAATTTCATTTTTTGCCAAAACTCTGTCATTTCCACACCAGACTAGCTAGGAAGCTGAAATTTTTTACGAAATGTTCTTAAAGATTGAAAAAAATTTAAAAATTCCTCCCATATTGATAAGCCAAACTAAGTTGGAAAATTTTTCAACACTTTGGTATATAAAAAAAACAACTTGTAGTTAGATTTAAGCCAATTTTGCAAGAGAGGTACATATAAGTAAACGTTGTTTTTGGAAAAAAAAAATTGTCATGATCTGATTAGTCGTTTGTGAGTTATTGACCCAAAATGGCAGTCTAACTTTGACTGCCCACCCCGTTAAGGATTTTCAGTCAAGCTCATTACTTTCACCGTTATTTCCAGTTATTAAACCTGTTTCGTATATTGGATTCTTAAAAAAAAAAATTAAAAATATAATTAATTAAAAAATAATTTTAGTATGTATTTTAACAATAAATTCTTTGCTTCTAAAAGTATGCTACACATTTTTAATCCATGGGAATAAAATAGCTTAGCTCTCACAGTTTGGCTTCATGGTCCAAGTCGATGTTTTTTTAAAAGAGAAAAGCATATTTTTCGGCTGACTTGAAAGTTGAACAGAGCTTGATGCCACAAAAAATGGATACATTTTTAAAGGCGATTTAATAAAATCCAAAGCAAAACCGCGCTAAAGCGCATACCTCCAGTTAAAGTACAATATTCACTGGGTGGCACTCGTGGGCACTCAAAAGTCAAAGTTGCCAAATGTAAAGAAACCCAAAAAATTTAAGATTTTTCCTTTTTTTATAAAAACGAATAGAATCGGAAACACTTTATAATTTTTTATTGAAGTCTTTTCCGTAGTCGAAAATATACAATCAAACTCTAGAATCTGTTTCATTCCTAGTTTCCGAATATTAATTTTCTGTTTTTTGGAACAACTTTAAGAAAATCAACTTTGAATTGCTACCATTCAAAAACCAATTTGTAAAAATGTTCCAAATTTTGGCATAAAATAGCTATAAGTATTCTTAATCATTTCCGACTATCGTTTTATCCAGTTTCCCAAACAAAAAAGGGGGACCTTTGGCCAAAATTCAGGCCGACTGGCCCAGTGTGCATTGTTTGGATTCTTTAGATACTTTTTGCAATCTTACATTCCTTTAAAAATTATTTTCAAAACAAATTAATAATTTTTTTTTGAATAGCTTCAATTTTGCAACGTGCCATCCAAATCGAATACATATTTTGTTAAGCTGTTCTGGTTTTCACTTGTTTATGAAACGCTGGAAAATGTTCATAAATGCCCTTAAAATAGAAACGACATTTTAAACATATATTCAACTACTATCAACTATTTGATTGTTTTGGTTAGCAACCAGCTGAATAAGGTAAAAGTTTAGTCAGCGGAAACAATTTGGAAATGAAACATTCGAATTGCAAATCGTTCGAGTACCAGAACAGTTAAACAAAATCGTTGATTTTGATTTTTTGAAACCGGAACAGGCCTCATAATCTATGACGTAAAGCTGTACGATTTTTTTGCATACGATTTTTTTGGTGGCTCTAGAGCTGGCTCCAGGCTCTCTTGAAATTTTGTGCCATAAGCAGGAGCGCTCTAGATCCATCCTCTCTCTCTTGTATTCTCAACTTAGTGGAACCATGGGAAAGCATAACAAAACCAAGAAATACGAAGTTTGGCGGCGTTTCCATTGAAAACAAAAGTTTTTCTCACTAAGACTTGTTTTTCGACCTATCGTTAAGATAAGCTTAAGATAGCTATATGCTATGTAGGCCAATCCAGCCGGTTCCGACAAATGTGCAGCCTCTTTAAATAGCAAAAAGCTTTAGCAAGAGTAGCTTTCAAACTAACGGGGAGAGATAAGCATGAAACAGACAGTAAAAAATGACTTGACAGGGCTTAAATCAACTCAGCTCGTTGTGCTGATCAAGAATATTTATACTTTAGAGCTCGGAGATACTTCTTCAATGCGTTAAAAACATCTGGACAATTTTATAAGCTCCTTGCAAGGTATTATAACAATTTTACTGACATGTTTACGAAAAAAAGATAAAGGAGGAGCAATCGAATGAAGTTTTTTTGCTTAGGGCTTGTAATTTAGTCTTAAGCTGCAATTTTGCTCAGCTTTGATTTGTTTGAATCAAATAATGCTTATTAAGTATTCGAGAGATTTCCATGTCGTCTTACCATAAGGAAGAAGATATTAGTAGGATGCCTTTGGGCTCCGTTTCTAAGGGGATTTAGTTTTGAGGGTCTCAAATGAATGGTTTTCATTTTGCGCCCTTGATCACTCTTAATGACTTGGCCATCAATGGCTTGAAAATTAG